>PVIA01002544.1:0-203674 GCA_004024845.1 Tonatia bakeri
GTGCCATCATAGGTAAATATTTGACCATTATGTCTTGCTGAAGTCATGCCTGGCCCTCCAATTCTTCCCATAAGACTTTGTATGCCTTTCTGAGCTTGCTTCACTGGCCTATAATTCTCTACATGTTTTTCTGCTTCATTAGATCATAAACTCACTCATTCATTCATTAAACAAACATTTAATTTTAATGTACCTAGCTTTGGCTGGTGTGGCTCAGTGGATTGAGTGTCAGCCTGTGAACCAAAGGGTCTCTGGTTCAGTTCCCAGTCGGGACACATTCCTGGGTTGTGGGCCAGGTTCCCAGTAAGGGAAGCACCAGAGGCAACCACGCACTGATGTTTCTCTCCCTCTCTTTCTCCTTCCCTTCCCCTCTTGTAAAATAAATAAAAATAAAATATTTTTAAAATGCAGAGTCTAGCACAAATGGGAGTTCTTCATTATAAATGAAGTAATGAATAAATTGAAAAATACTGTTATTATGATTAATGTTTATTGTTATAGTAGCAGCTGCTATTTATTGAAAGGAAGCCTGAATCCTTAACTAATTTGTAAAGTACTTTTTATATATTCTTGTTTTTCTGTTATGTTTTACATGTATTATCTCCTTTAATTATTGCAATAACCCTAGGGTATAGGCATTATTATCCTTACTAAATAAATCCACTCTCTACCTCTGCCATTCTCTTTTCAATCCCATCTAACTGGTATTCACTCCCTTCCTGAATTAGAGGGTTTGCTTTTAGAAACTTCCCACCCCCTTACCTGTAGGAGTGTCATTCTGTTATAGGTTGAATTGTGTCTTTGCCCTGCCCCTCAATTTATGTGTTGAAGTTCTGCCCCCGCCCAACTACTTCAGAATGAGAATTTCCTGGGAGATAAGATCACTGCAATACAATTCGTTAAGATGATGGCATTCAGGAGGGAGTAGGGCGAGCCCATAATCTGATCAGTGTCCTTATAAAAAGTAGAATTTGGACAGAGAGACACACATACAGGGAGAAGGCCGTGTAAATATTGGAGTTATGTTGCCATATGCCAAGGCCCTACCGGAAACTAGGGGAGACCCGTTCCTAGTTTCTTCACAGCGAGCACGGTCTTCCTGACACAGTGAGTTTGGGCTTTCGGCTTCCAGAACTAGGAAACAATACATTTCTGTTCTACTAAACTATCCGGTTTACAAAACGTTACTATGGAAGCCCTAGGAAACTAGTAACACACACTCTCAGCATCTCCTCCAGTCCACTCCCCTGGCAACTGGAAGACCTTAATCATAACTCACTACATGTCTCCTCAATTTAACAAAGTACCTTTGTTCCTTGTGTGGATGGAAAAATAAAAACTCTCATGGGCTCTTCTCAAGCTCATGCCTCACCATCCACAGTCTTACCTGCATCTAAACCCATCTTTTAGCATCTCTTCTCCGGTAGAAAAGCTGTCCTATTTCTCACCCACAGCCATCCCTTTCACTGGGATTCATCCCTTCCTGTCCTTAAGAGCCATGTTCCGTTAGTTTTTCCCTGTCCCCCTACATCCCACCTGCTCAATTCCCTCTAATCCTGTTTGCTTAAATTTAACTATTCTTGACTCTCTCTTACCTTAAAAATGGCAAAAACAGTATTTATCTTTTCCCCCAAATCTCCTTTGGGCCAATACCTACATCTCTCCCATAATTGTATGGGTAAAGTTATTGCTACAGTTGTCCATAATCCCCGCCTCCCGATTCGCCACCCAACCTTCCTCCCTTCACTGAGCCTGTCTCCTCCCACCACTCCAGTGAAACACGCTCACCAAAGGGAGGCCTCTGCTACTTCATCCGGGCACCAGTTTAATCCCTTCCACTGGGTCTTTCAGCATCCTTGACTGTTGCCACCTTTCTCTCCCTTTTTAATGCTCTTGATGTTGATTCTAAGACAACACACCTCCGGGTTTCATTTCCTGTTCCAGTCTCCTTCAGGAGTTTCTCTTCCTCTGTTCATCCCCTAAATTTGGATTGTTTCTGTCCACACTTTTCCTCCCCTGCCCTCTTTCCCTTCATTACATCTTCTCCGTTGGCTTTGGTTACCATCCATCTGCTGATGGTTCTCATACCTTATCTACCGTTTTTCATGCTTTGCTCATGGTTAATTTGCAGCTAGGATTAATCCCCACTGGCTTCCAGTGTGTCTCCCACGTACCATAGAAGCTTAAAGGTAAAACAAATCAAATTAAAACCACGCACGTATTTCCCTTCTCCCTTCCTTCTGGAGCCTGATGTGTGAATTAAATTCCACCAAATAAAGGCATTCACAAGAGATTTGGAAGGCAGAAGTGGGTGAAAACCATCTTCTTGCTGTTTTGACATGTATTATCTCCTTTAATCCTCCTAATAACCCTCAGGCAGAGGCATTGTTACCCTCACTAGCTAACTCCACTCCTCAAGCACCAATGAGGAAGCACGGTTTTTCTGCATCATCATTCCGGCTCCATGGATGATGAAAAACAATGTAAACTGAGAAAGAAGAAGAACAAGAGCAACAACAACAAAAGCAATGTGGCAGCGGCAGTGGTGAGTTCCTGGTTCTGGTTTCCTGATTCTGGATCACAGGCACAGGGGTGTGTCCTTGCTCTGAATATCTCTAGGGACAGCCTCACACTTTCTTTGATTGTGTCAAAGTGAAGAGCTTCCCTAGAAGGCCATTCCGCTTAAAATCTATTTCTCCAGTTAATTCCTTGGATTTGCATCTAATTATCTTTCTGCTTCATAAATTGAACTTTATTGATAGGGAATTTGATTATTAGAATCAGGGCATTATTGCAAGAAAAGCAAGAATGTATAGTGTTAGCTTGGGGACTAAAACACAGACATCACAGAGCAAAAATTTAGGGACACTTGTTGCATAGTGAAATAAAGTGTTTGTAAAACTGTCACATGCAATACCTTACATAAAAACCACATCTTCCCACAGTTTAAAATTCAAGTGGAAATAATTAGAAAAACTCTTATCATAAGCGTGAGTCAGCTGCTTCTCACCTCTTACCTCTTACCGAGGTTATGAGAGTTATGGATGCAGGCTAGCTAGCTATAAGCGGAGGTTCTGGCTGCAGAAAGGCAGTATGGAGAAAAAGAAGCTTCTCAAGCCCAGCCTTCCTCAAGCATCCCCATTAAGAATTCCCGGGAGATAGTGGGAACTTGTTCATTCCAGAAACTTCTCACTAGCAAAAATCAGACTGAGGATGCTGCCTCCCTACTCAAGGCTTTTCTTTCAGACACCTTCAATTTGGGGGTGAGTGGGAGATGAGAACGGAGCACCAAGGGCAGGAAATAAAACGCCAGAGATTTCAATCACCCTATGCTTAGAGATACGCTTTGCTCTGGTTACCTGAAAACACAAGAAGCATACCAAGTTTTCGAGGAAAATTTACTGCTAAAAATAGCTTGAAAGCCTGCCTTCAAATTATCTTTAACTTTAAGCTTGTGGTTTAAAAAAAAAAAAAATCTCTAAAGCAACTCAGGATCCCCAACCCTGCCCCATCAGGAGGCAGGTGTGAAAGATATTTTGCCTCCTCAGGAGGGCAGAGCCTCACTACCCACATCAGATAAAGTCACAGGAAACAGAGGATGGGGGAATCCCTCCTGACAGTGGAATCAGAGTTTGAGAGATAGTGCAACCAAACTTACTTTACTGTCAGCGTAGGGAGTTCTTATTTCTGCCAGTGGGATTTTGAAACTTGCTAGAGATCTGTGATTTTTACGCATTTCCAGCTCTTTCATTTTCTGAATGGGAGTTTATAATACACTTCATTTGTTCCCATTCCATCTCTGAAAACTGGCTGGGGCAGAGGTTTGTGGAGAAAATGTTTCCTGTAGTTTATAAGCCTCTGCATCATAAGATCCACATCCAGCCCTAACGGAAAGGACACGCATCGCCCAGAGAGATACTGGACTTTGCACTAATGCAGTAAACTCAGAAGTCTCGGGGACTGTCTCGCTGTGTAGGCGTGAATTGCTCTGTGTGTGTGAAAAAGCAGTTCACTCAGATTTGGGGGTCACCAAAGTGCCGGGCTTTGGCAGAATCCACTTGTGCCCTTAATACCTATTCTCCGCTTTTATTGTAATAGACGTTCCAGGTGGAAACACGGCCGAAGAACAGAAGATTCCATTTCTTAGCTTCCTTTGTAGCTAGGGGTGGGCATATAACTAGGTCCCAGCTAAAGGACATGAACAGAATTAATGTGTCAACTTTCTACTCAGGTTTTTAAAAACACAGTGTACCCAATCTTCTTGTTCTCCATTTCCTGCTGGTCAAGTGTGAAACAATGACCTTGAACTCAACATGGAAGCCACAGCTGAAGAACCCAGGGGAACCTTGTGGCACACACTGCCCTATGGGACATGTACCACCTACTTCAGAAGTGTAGGTGAGAGAGAAATGAATTGAAACTGCTGAAGTCTCGGTTATCCTAGCCTTTATCACATCAGCAGATGCAGTTTTCTCTCACCCTGTGCCCTCTCCTAGCCATTCCTCTTACCCACCGCACCCTGTCCCACCCTATTCAAGGACCCTGCTAACATTATCTTGAAAATTCCTCTTCCTTCCATGCTTATGGTGGGGTGCTCCTTGCCCCGCTGCCCACCACCACCAAGGTGGTGTCCTGCAGCTCCTCCGGTGCAATTACACATGAGGACATTTAATTCACTGTACCATGTGTTTATTTGTTGCTTTTTTCTTTATCTTCCTCACTGGAGAAGAATGGCTTGAGGTAGCAGAGACGATCTCTTGTTCATCATGAGTTTCCTAGTGCTGACTGCCTGGGATGTATGAACACTGAATAAACAGATATTAAAGGAAATAAAAGGTCCATTTTTGAATCTGATGTGAATTTCTTGAATGGCTTTCTTTAGACACTGCTTCACTTGGAACATGATTCTACTGCATTGACCCAAAGAATTGGAGGGTCTGTAGGTAATATTTACCTAAGTCTATACCTGAATGTTAGTTTATATGCAGATCATGATAATCACTGATTTCTCCAAAAAACAGAGAATACAGAAATAAGAGGAAAAAGTCGAAGGATTATCAGAAGACCTGGGTGTACATTTTGGTACTGCCATATGCTGGTCACTCATGAATTATTTGTTTTCATTACCTGATAGAAACTGGTATTGTCCCAGAGTTTTTGAGGCCAGCAAGATGAGGGAAATTTTAAAAAATGTCACACTTTTAGAAAGTTTTCAAAGAGTGACAGAAAATTAAGAAAATTGATTTTCCTAGTTTTTATTTCATTTTTTATTTCATACTTGGCTTATTTCATTTTCTAGCATATTTTCTTTAGAAAATATGATAAAAGATCTGAGGGATAAATGGAGGTTTGCTAAATAATTAAATTGCATTGTGAACACTTATTATTGAACTTTTCCCTACTAGGTTGATGGGGGAAATTTTTTTCACTTTCAGTGTTATTTTCAGTTATATTTTACACCAGATTTATGCTATTCAATCATTATATTAAAACTAATAATAAGTACTTAAAGGTCTATGTATTTTCCTATTGGCATCTATAAAAATTTTTTGTTTAAATTAATGATATATTTTTATATTAGAAAATTTTTTTTGTTTGGCTAGTAAAATCATAAAGAGAAAGGAATCAAGCCTTTCTTAGGAGGAAAAAAGGTAAAAAGCTAATACATTCATTAAGAGTCATAGTGCATCACAGTGAAAAATTTCTGTGTCCTTGATCAGCTGGAGTGCAAGTTTATAAAATGTAAATTAGGCAGTCAGTCTCCAAGTATCGCTCATCTGACCCCCAGCCTCACCCCAACGCATTCTTGAGCCTCACTTCATTTCACTAACTTAACCTGTGTCTTCACGGTGAAATTCAAGAATGTAGTTTAGGTGTGTAGATGGAGATGACAGTGTTTATGGTGCAAGTTATTGAATATTTTTTTTAATACAACATAAAATTCTTGTTACAATGTCAAAACTGCCACATCAAATGCTTTCTTTCATTTCTTTCTGCTTTTAACACTTGTTTACATTTTTGAGTAATCAGAAATGCTTCTCTGTAATTTTTATTAGATTATATTGATTATGCTATTACAGGTGTCCTGCTTTTTCCCCCTATGCCCCCCTGGCAAATACTCCCTCCACCATTACCCCATACTCCCTCAGGCAATCCCCCCACCATTGTTCATGTCCATGGGGCATGCATATAAGTTCTTTGGCTACTCCATTTCTTGTACTATACTTTACATCCCCATGGCTATTCTGACTACCTACTTGTATTTCATAATCACCTCACCTCTTCACCCATCCTCCCTCTCCCCCATCAGGTAACCTGCTGGTAACTAACTTCTTTTCTCTTGCTGCCTTTAAGAGTCTCTCTTTATCTTTAACCTTTCGCCTTTTAATTTTGATGTGTCTTAGAGTGGGCCTTTTTGCATCCATCATAATTGAGATTCTGTGCTTCCTGGACTTGCATGTCTGTTTCCTTTACCAAAATAAGGAAGTTTTCTTTTCCTCCTTTTTTGGAGAGATTTCAAATTTCTTTCTCTTTCTCTTCTCCTTCTGGCACCCCGATGATACAAATGTTAGAGCTCTTGCAGTTGCCCC
The DNA here is from genome assembly GCA_004024845.1 of Tonatia bakeri. Classification (NCBI taxonomy): domain Eukaryota; kingdom Metazoa; phylum Chordata; class Mammalia; order Chiroptera; family Phyllostomidae; genus Tonatia; species Tonatia bakeri. The sequence continues at coordinate 6,591 of PVIA01002544.1, forward strand.
AGGGGCTGTTTATACTATCCTCATTTTTTTGGATTCTTTTTTCTTCTTTGTTTTGTGTGGCTGTTTATTGCTTCCTTATGTTCGAAGTCATTGATTTGATTTTGGCTTCATCCATTCTACTGTTGTTTCCCTGTAAATTTTTTTTTTTATTTCAATTAGTGTATCCTTCATTTCTGATGGGTCTTTGTTGTGCTGCTGAGGTCCTCACTAAGTTCCTCGAGCATCCTTATAGACAGTGCTTTGGACTCTGCATCTGATAGATTGCTTATCTCCACTTTGTTTATCTCTTTTAATTTGAAATAAATATTTAAAGGAGCATGTCTGAGGTCTCTGGATTTGCCCTTAGGCTCTATTATGTCACCAGTAGGGAACTGACCTGAGATTTAAAGCTTCACAGAGACTAGAGCCATTCAGACTGGCTTCAGTGACTGGTAAATTGCAACCAATAGTGTGTAGGTTGATTAGAAAATTTAAAGATAAAGGTTAATTTAATTTAACCTTAACACAATAACACTAGTTTCAGCTAACTTGTATCTGCATATTTCATAAAGTCAAGTTTAAGACACAAAGTTCAAGGACCAAGCCATGCAAATTATATTAGCGGTTTTTTTTAGGATCATAGCATTTATGAGTCCCATATTTAGAAAGGTCTTTAGTTGTCATTCCTCCCTGTAATAGCCTGAAACACTTATCTCAAAGCTTTCTCCATTGGAACTCCCACCTTTCTTCCCTTTTTTTCCTCTGTAGCTATTTCAAGTGCAGAATGCTAAGCAAGCCTCTTCTGAGTCAACTTTTTTTTCAACTGAGCTTCCACAGTATTCTCTATCTACTTGCCCACCTTGGCATTATGGTTAAGCAAAGATTTGTTCCTTATTTCGTCTGTTACTTTGTGATGTAGAGGTATTAAAATCTAAACACAAGTTCTAAACATAGTCTAAGTCAAAGAACAATAGCCATGCCTACTATATTCCAGTGCCATGACACCAGGTCTCTGGAATTTCGCTGTACTTATTATCCATTATTTTTCTGACCATGGGCACAAATTTTATTTACTCTTCTACCACTGCTTATAAAATCACTTTCGGGTCATTTTATAGATGCCTTCTTTGACTGATAGCTCTCAGATTTAAAATGCTTTTTAAAAAATTATAATATTTTTTGTTAACCCTCCCTAATTGGGAACATACCATGTTGTTGCCCTTTTTGGGATAGTTGGGAAAGCTGGTATGCTGTTGCTATTTTAGGGCAACCCCGAGTTCGGACATTCTGAATGTTTATAAAACATACTTTATCTGTGCTTTCATTGACAGAAGCCAGGGCCGGTCACGTGCTCCGGGCCTGGCAGGGATGCCAAGGCACTCACAGCTCTAGCTCTGAATTTATAACCAAGCCTGGAATTTTTCAGGGTAGTTCTTAATGTTTCTTTCAGATTTGAAACCCTCTTCAAAAATTCCTTACCTACACGATGCCAAAACCAACTGATACAGTGAACCATGTAAACGAGTTTAACCAGGAAAATTCATTTGAATATGGTAATTTTGATCCTAAACTGTTCAAAATACATAGTAAGAGGAGTCCATTATTTTCTTGAAATTCTCCCAATATTTCAGAAATGGGGATCAGGGAATCAGCTGAGGGTCAGAAATGGGTAAGCTAACATGTGTGTTTATCTGTATTGAAACCATTACCCCTATGGGTCAGTTGGCCGCAGTGCTTTCAAAGGACTGCAGGAAAATAAGAATTCTGAATTTCATTTATGCTGTTCCCCAAATCTTAAGGGGAACTCCAGATTCTGCATAAAAATCTTTAGATGCTGAGTAGGTGAGACAGAACCTGCTGTAGCATACATGAAAAAGGGAAAGCCTGAGGAGTCACACTTTAATAATTTTCGTCTCATCACCCATACATTGCACACTAACTTTAAGAGATAAATATCCAAATATTGTAGTAACAAAATAGGGATGGAAACCTATATGCCCATAAGAACTAAATAATGGTCAAGAGGAGAGGGTGAGAGCACAACTTACTAAGAAAAATTATAATAAACTGCTCTCTATGCCACATGGTAATAAAAGCTAAGGGCCCGGCCAAATTAAGACCTGCTTGAGTGTGGTTGGTAGGGTAATAATATATATGGATGTAATAATTTATAGTTTTAATTTGAACATTTCACCTAAAATGTCATATGGTGTGCTTGAGTGTGATAATGTTATGTTAGAGAATTACATGCTTATGATTTTGTAATAAAAGAGTTTATAATAAAAAAAGGGTGTTATTTGTGCCAGACTCTGTAGTTAAGATCCAAAACTACCGTCATAGCGAGAGGGCTGTAAAAATGTCTAATCTTGTCATAAAATCATTATCTTGTGCCCCAAATTTACTAATGCAATCAATCTTAAATATAAATCTGAATCAGGTACTCCTTCATTTAAGTACTTTGGAACAGCAATACTTCAAATCCACTACCAAATCATGCACTAATCCGCTGAAGTAACAAACAATGCAAAAGCCTCAGGGGCTCAAAACAAATATCAAAGTTCCCTCATGTTAAAAACCAAAGGAGATTGTGGGTCATCCTCTGTGACTCTGTTCCGAGTATCTTCCTCTCACGGGACCCAGGGTTGAGGTGTAACTCCTATTTGGGACGTGCATTTTTACAGTAGGAAGTGCTAAAGACTCATTTATGTTTTGATATGCAACTCAGATAACACCTCTCCAGAAAGCTCTCTCCAGCTCCCTCTGTGGGTTGACAGCCTGTTCTATGAGAGTCCTGTGCATGACTCCATCACGTCACTCAACATACTGCATTGCTACTGTTAGTTTGCTGGCATTTCTCCCCTAGAAACTCAGCTCCTTAAGGGAAGGGAGAGTGAGTTGTCTTGTATACATGTCTAGCTATGTGCTATCTTTTATGATCGAATGAGTAAAGAATGAGTGAGTTAGCGAGAGATAGGTAGGATTCCTTTGAATCAGGAGATAAATTTGGAGACTGAGATCAAGCTCAGGAATTTCATCTCGCGTATTTTTCCAGGAAAGCTCAAGGCTATAGTGTCTGCTGCAAAGGAAGGTGGTTAAGAGATGGGTAAGGGGTGTGAGGATTGTCTAAGGTCTCAAAAACTTACTGTGGAGAGGACCAAATAAGAATGGGTTCCAGCAATATTTTTCAACATAATTTTTCAACACCTTATGAAAATTTTTAAAATTTTGAAATTTTGTTTTCATGATCCTATAAAATACTTTATTCTGAATTTTATGTAACCAATTATCCCACAGGGTTTTATTGCCCGTGCTTTCATTTGTAATTAAGACCATGTAGTTGTGAGATAGAACTATTTTAATTATCCCTGGCTCTGTCAGGGGGTTTGATCAGAGAAACTATTAGGAAGTTATCTGCTGTCTGTCTATTTATCTATCTATCTGTGATTTTTTTTTTTTTACAGAGAGTTGACCTTATACAACTGTGGGAGAAGGCTAGGAAGCAATCTGAATAAGTTTCCTGTCTTTCCTTTGGATGCTGGAAATTAAAACCTGTATGGCAGGCAATCAGGTAGAAAAGATGAATAAACGTATGGGGCGGAACCACTAAGCACAAGCCGGAAGCTGCAAGAATGGACTGAAACTGTAGTCAGTTCTTGTTGCCTCTCCCCTGTGGTATGAGTGTCCAGGAGCAGTTGGCAGCTTCACCATGGGGTGAAATATTCACACCCATCCTACAGAAGCTGTAGGAAGATCCAAGGTCAGGTAGGGAAGTTGTAGGCCCAGCCACCGGTTTATACAAATTGGGTAAGCCAGCATGTGACAATGTGTGCAAGCTACAAAATAATTACTGCTTTAATTCTGCCCTGCAAACATTGCACAAGAATATCTCTTGTGCCTTATCCTAGCCAGAATCATACAAGAAAGGCGCCTTCATTCTGAGAAACGTGGTTCAGGCTAGCCAAGTTGACACATCACAAAGTCACCACCCTGGCTCATGAAAATTAAGTTATAAATGATATGCATATGCCAAGTGACATCACAGCCTAGGGTATAAGTAAGAATAATTACAAAGTGTTGAATATTTAGTGTTCTGTTTTTCAGACATTGGCTCTGAGTCATCACCACCCAATGCTGTAGGGACTGTTATTGTTCCAATCTTCCAGATATGGAAACTGAATCTCAGAATGGTCAAGTAACTTGACTAAACTTATATACCCAATAAGTAGAAGCAGAAGCAGAAGCAGAAGTGAACCTCCCAGGTTTAACATTCTGCCACCTCCCCAGGCAACACTGTGAGAAAAAAATCTAGCAGAAGTGAGTCAACAGATGACACAATGTTGTCAAAGCCTGTCACGTGCTAAAGGACTTGGGTCTTAGCAGTCAACACTGCTCACCTTATTAAATTAATAATATGTATTGTGCTTGAATTTACTTTATATAGATTTATTTGGGGTTTATGTTATTTAAAAGCTATAAGGAAACATAAGGAATTTATACAGCACTTATACTTGCATGCATTTTTATGATGAAAGTAAAATCCTTATGGCTCTCAAACAGTGAAAAGCTTAACTCATATTGGGGCAAGCTGGGTGGTTTCTGACAGAGAAAGGGGATGTAAGGAGCTAACACCTCCAAGAATATCATTAATAAATTGGAGGATAAACAAGGATTCTAAAAATTCTAATAATAAATGAATGAATCATTACTAAAGCAAGAGCACAGAAAATATTTTTCAAAATCCCCCAGTTCCTATTAAATGAGAGATGCTTTTGCCAGATAATATTAAGTTTGCGAATGAACATCTGTAGGCAGTTGTCCTCATTCCTTCACAAAAAGCAAGATTTTCACAACAAAATGCTTCCTCCTTGTCCCTGGGAAGCAAAATGTGCCAGACCATACACTTGGGAGCAAAAGCGGGGGAAATCGAGGTACGTCAGGATGATTACGGCTGTCTGGTAGGAATCCTTCGGAGACTGTCCTTGCACAACGCTGTGTGTAATTCAGCATTTGAAAATTAAAACGCATTTGGAGTTTTCTATGACAATGGCTTTGTATTGCGTAAGCCCCGAAGTGCTTTCAATCACTTAACCACTTCCCCCTTACTCAAACTGCCCACATTTCCTGTACGGCATATTATGCACTGGAAGAAGCACCTTGTCTCTCACACGTGCCTCACCTGCCAGACGCTGAGGGGGAAGGGCGAGAATGGGGGAAAAAGTACAGGGATTACAAAGCATAATTGGTAGGTACAAAATAGACGGGGGGATATTAAGAATAGTATAAGAAATGGAGAAGCCAAAGAATTTATATGCATGGCCCATGGACATGAACTAAGAGGGGGGCGGTGCTGGAGGGAAGGGATTATTGGGTGAAGGGGGACAAAGGGGGAAATATTGGGACAAGGATAATAGCATAATCCATAAAATATACTTTAAATAAAAGCATCATATTTGGCACCAAGTCTGCTTCTAATAGACTCGCAGCTCTGTCCTGAAAATCTAATTTGTATGATATTCTAAACCTACAACTCTAAAAATATAGTCAGTTTTATATTAAGTATCATTTCACCAAAACGGATGATGAAAAAGCCCTGTCTGGAGATGATCTGCCTTCCTCGGCCCTGGAGGGTTTCCCAGTCTGAGCGGGACTCTGGTGACCACACCCACCACAGGTCCTGCCAAGCCCAGCTCCACTTTGCCCGCTGCTTGGAATCCCCTTCTGAGTCCGTATCAATTTCCCACAAACCTTTCCCAAACTTCTTCCCCTCCCTTGAATCAAATCAGCACCCGCTCCTTCTCAGCAAACCCTGACAAGCCCCATCCACTGCCTTCTCTCCTCTGTCAAAACACTGTGGGTGTGAATGTAGCTTCTTAGTGTTCATTTCAGTCTCAGGGAAAACCACTGACCGGCTCAAATGAAATCTTTTCTACATTCCACCAGACTGTACGGTTAAGAGTCTTTTTTCCTTTTATTTATTTAGATTTTTACTTGCCATAAGGTACTGCCATTGCCTCTTATTAAAGGTAAAAGTCCTGGGTTCCAATTCTGCCTCCTCCACTACCCATGTGACATTGTTTAAGTCACCTAATCTTTTGAATACTCAGTGCTCTAGTCCGTAACAAGTTAATAATAATTATAACAAAATATAATAGTTTTAAAAGTGCTTACTATGTTCCAGGCACCCTTATGGGTGAAAATATAATTTTTAATAATACAGAAGAGTGATTAAATAATTTTTAGCCAATTCTGTAGCCACTAAAAATGATGAGGTATGTTTTATGTCCTTGTTCCTAACGTAACTATGTTTAACTACTTCTTGGTTATACTGGGTAACATTGGGATTAGATTTTATCTGGTCATTCTGGAATTGTTTTTATAATAAAACAATTTTTAAACCTCTAAAAAAGAATACGGTATAATAAACTGGAACTATATCAATGATATGTTAAATGGAAAATCAAATGTCAGAACAATATGCATAACATGATTATTTACATTAAAGTATACATTAGATGTATAAATAATAGTTCTCTTTATCTCTATGTATATATACACACAGTGATATACAGGTATGGCTTGAATTTTTAAAAAGAATGTACTTAGACATCTGTATGGTTTAAATATTGAACATTTTGACAGGGAGACTGTAAATGGTTGCTTAATTTCTTAAAGAAAATCATGTTTTTACTCATGTTATTAAGTTTTATGAATTTACCCTCCCAACTATGATTTTTCTGATCTTTCAATGAACTTGAAAAGTATAAAAATCTGATCAAGTTCTTTTAAAGTTTGGCAAAACCATGTTTCCCTTTTTAAATCAATTAAGTTATAAGTAAAAATAAATAGTGCTTATGGCAGAAATACTCTCAAATCGCAATGAAGAATCTTGGAATTCTCAACGTAACATTTGTAAAATCCTGAAGATGTGGGTTAAACTATGAATGTACAGATGAAACTATGTTCGTTAGAAACAGGCCGCAAAGGGGAACCCTGTGGCAGTCACAGGAGTGCTTTCTTTCTGAGCTTCCTCTGCCATGACATAATCAGTGAAAGCCACAGTTCAGAAAGACACCACATAGAAAGAGCAGAGAACAGCGATCTTTTCAAAAGGACCTGTTGTGCCCTGGCCAGTGTGGCTCCGTTGGTCGGTGAGTCATCCTATAACCGAAAGGTTGTGTGTTCGATTCCTGAACTGGGCATGTGAATGGGGAGCAACTAATCGATGCTTCTCTCTTGCATCGATGTTTCTCTCTCCCTTCCTCTCTCTGAAAGCCATGAAAAAATGTCCTCAAGTGAGGATTAAAATAATAACAATAATAAAATGGACCTATTGCAAGAAAAAACATTTTAGAACATTTCTGATTTATAATCTCAACAAGATTCAACAGGTTAGTATCTCTATATGCAGTCCAAAAGTGGGAAGGAGTATTATAACTGTGAGAAATTTTAATTGCCTGTAGTGTAGTATCTATTAAAAGTTTTATTAATTGACTTTTCAGGTGTCTAATTAGTTAGGTAGTACATTGGAAAGCAATCAAATAAAGTTAACCAATTTGATACTCTATTAAAGAGAAAGATTCTTATTAAGTTTGATTTGAAGCTTGGTAATTTGAAAACAAAATGGCAGTCAGTATATTTTATAGTGGGTAAGTTTTCTATGACATTTAATAGTGATGAAATTAATTTGATGTAATGATATATCTGATTGCACTGAGTAAGGTCTGTGTCATGCATGCAATATCTAGGTTATAAGTTTTAATGTTGAACTTGGATTAAGGCAAAATCAACACTTACATATACTAGAGTTCTGTTTCTTGAAAGTAGTAGAATTTAGAGACTCTTTTTTTTTTAATCCACCCAGTCTATGTCCAAAGGAACCCAAGACACTAATTCAAAAGAACAATAGCACCCCTACATTCATTTCAGCATTGTTTACAATTGCCAAGATACAGAAGCAGCCCAAGTGTCCACCAATAGATGGGTGGATAAAACTATGGGACATTTACACAATGGAATGTGCAAAAGAAACTTTTACCCTTTGCGACAGTATGGATGGACTTGGAAAACATTATGTTAAATAAAATAAGCCAATCAGAAAAAGACAAATACCATATGGTTTCACTCATGTGGAATTGAATGAACAAACTGAACTAACGAAGAAAATTGGGACAGATTCATGGATTGAGAGCAGGATGACAGCTAGTGGGAGAGGCGGGAGGTCAGGAGGTGGAGGGATGGAGTAAAAAGGGGAAAGGACTCATGGACATGGACAACAGTGTGATGATTGCTGGGGGGTGGGGTATAAAGGAACTAAAAAGTAATGTAAAAAATACAATAAAGATTAATTTTTTAAAAATCTACCCAGTCTATAGTATGGTTACTACAATATGTAATAATGAGATCAATTGATCTCACTTTCAGTCCAGAGATGGAGAGTTGAGGTAGGCAAGGAGGCCAGAGAAAACAGGATGAAATCAAGTAACTCCAATTAATCTCTAAGGATGGAATGTAAGTGTGTTGGGGAAAGTGTCAAAGTATGAAATTGGGATAATTATTATTTTTCTATACCATTATTATTAAAGTTCTTTGTATGTCACACATGTATTAGAAAGGCAATGGAGAGCCACTGAAAAACCTGAAGTGGAGGACTCATTGGAAACCATTTGCACAGTAGAAAGGCAATTCTGGAAGAACTGTGGTATGAAAGCTGAACCGGGAGAAGTATAGGAAAGGAAAGTTCTAGATTAATGGTATCACTGGACTAGAGGAAGCTAATGAATGAGGCATTTACTAATGAGAACCTGAATTAAGGAATTGACTTGAGAAATAGAAAGTTGGAGCATATCTGGGAAATAATTAGATGCATAAATAGGTAATTTTTTTAGAATCTACATAGATTCTTATTAATTCTTTAAAAACCTGCTAGATAGCATACAACTGCTATCCTCTTTCCTTATTATATCCTCAAGTCTTGATTTCTCCTGTCATTCCCCAGCATGTTTTTTTAGCATTCCTGGTTTCTAATTCTTCCCAGGATGTTAACATATCACTTAGCCACCATGATACAGGAAAACTATAAGCTTTTAGAGGAAAAGAGCTAAGTTTTTGCTTGTTCACCCTCCAAATGTTCTGTCAATAGTCTCTAGCACATAGAAGTACTCCATATGTTTCTGTCGAATAAATAAATGGTTGGCTTCCCTTGGGTCACATTTGGAAAGTCTGCTCGAGGTATCAGTTGGATTCCTTTGTTGCTAAGTACAGAAACCATCTCTGAAGAGACAGTGAGGAATCACAATTTTGGGGTTATAGCAAGGAACGAAGATAAAAGTCCTAGGCTTGATTAGGAGGGTTTCTTTTTTTTAACTAAGAAATAGGAGTATATTGGAAGGCCCGCTGAAGATCACAAAACCTAAAGGAAGGCTAAGGAAAACTCCAGAACCAAAGCAAATCTTTGTCTGTGCTGCATGTAGGAAACAGACACTTTCTGGGAGCAGTAAGGCATTAACAATGGAATGAATAAAGTCTCAGTCTTTATCACTTCATTCAGCATCAAATTAGAAAGTAATAACATGTAATGGGCACAATTTGTGTGAAATGCCTAATTGTAATGAAGTGTAAAAAAATCGGAAAGTTTGGGTACCTAGAACACAACCCAGACAGAGTGGAGTCTCTGCAAGCACCTGTCCAGTGTTCAAAAGATGCTCAACTTTTGGCTGAGGAGGACAACGCTGGCTGATCACTGCACAATCAGATTATATCCAAAAAGGAAAAGGTTAATTCCATAAAAGTAAATATTGTGTTAGAAGCAAAAGATGGCAGGCAGCCACAAGGCAGTAAATATCCCCTGTATCTACAAAATGCTAAGGATACAGTAGTTTTCATTATATTCAGAGTACTCAGGAAGTCCTGTAACTAATGCTAGAAAATAGCATTTTTTTAAAAAAGGAAATTGCTAAGATTAAATTTCTTTTTTTTTAATATTTTACTTATTTATTTTCAGAGGAAAAGGGAGGGAGAAAGAGACGGGAAGAAACATTAAGGTGTGGCTGCCTCTCGCACATCCCCACCGGGGACCCAGCCAGCAACCCACACATGTGCCCTGACCAGGAATCGAACCAGTGACCCTTTGTTTCACAGGCTGCACTCAGTCCACTGAGGCACACCAGTCAGGGCAGATTAAATTATCTTTAATAGTAAAATTGTATCAATAAACCATAATTTCCCCTCAATTTCTTTATTTCTTGATTTTTCTCTATTTTATGCAAACTAATGTGCTTTCTGAGATAGGATTTAAATGCTTTGCTTTGTTATTACAAGTTTTAGGTGTTCATACACTCTTTTTATTCCCCATTCTTTTTCCTTCCTCCTTAGAAAGCAAGAAAAAGAATTATTTTCTAGTCTGATGATAATCTGTCTCATGTCATTCTTTCTGTATTTCCTTACTTCATTCTGGAATTTAACTTTTTCCCCTGACCTAACCCAGCCCCAGTTTATTAAACTTCAGACTGTGGTGTAATATGAAACATTTCCCTAACTGAGTCACACAAGTAAGGGTAGCTTTTCCTATTGAAGTTTGTTATCAATATTTTGAAATCTTTTCCCTTTTCTATGTCCACATAAAATGGGATGTGATAGGATATTATGAGTAAAATTCACTTTTTACAGAAATAAAAATGCATTATATTATTTTAATGTATTATTTGTGTGATGTTGAGATGATTGCCCTGAGATCAATCCAAAGTCCTGTAATTACTGATTATGGTAATGTTACCTCTGATCTGTTGAAGAGCAACAGATAGTGTGATTTAACACTAAGGACTCTAAAGACCTGCTGAATGAGAAGATAAAACTCCCAGCCATGCAACACTGGAATAAAACACATCCATAAGACAGCCTTTTTTTTTAACCAGAGTGCAATTTGTTTAGAATTCCTAGAGAATAATATACAAGCTGACTGTCACGAGTCTCTCCTGATTTGGGTGAAGGGAAAGTGGTGGGATTCTCTTTTTGCCTGTTTAAGTTGATTATATGAGAATAATTATATACCTAGATTTTAAAAACAGAGTAAGTACAACATTTCCCTAGACTAAGCAAGGAAAAAAGCCATAAAAACATAAAATCATAACGAAACAGCATTTTTCTGCCTCTGTCTCTCAGCCACAAATGTAGGGGCTCCAGGTTCTCCCAGCTTGGCCTTGGGAGCAGCCGAGTCTGTCAAGTTCATGCTTCACAGTTAGTTCACAAACTGCAGGGCTTCCCTGCCCTCCCTGCACTCCTGGGTTTCTGTTGTGTCCTCTCTGATGGCAACATTCTGTCCCACCTCTTCTCTTCCACGTATTGTGCTGGTCCGTAACTCCGCCTGCTCCAAAGCAGCCACACCTGGAGACATTTCCCTTCTCCCACAGCGTTGCTATGCCCTGTTGCACAGGACATGAACAAGTGTTGCCTTGTCCTCTCAGGTTTTTAAATATAATTCTTTTACTTTTATCACTTCCTCTTTTGAGGCTCTGGCACAAGTCTGTCGGAACCAGGGTGAACTGCAGGGACAAGCTGAACAACACATCCCCAGCGTTACTCAGACTTACCCTTCCATTATGACACTGACCCTTCGGCTTGGGACTGACTCACTCTTTTACAGAGTAAGTACTATTCCTGGTGGTCCCTCAGTCACTATGCAAATTGTCTCTGTTGGGTATTTCCAACCCAGTCTTACAGACAACCCAGCTCTCCAGAAGGTACATAGGCTCCACAAACTCAGACATTTTGCCTCACAAAAAAGAGAAAATCCTCTGTAGAATCTGCAGAATACTCTATTGCTAGTGTAGCAAGCCTCGTGTGTCCGCCTCCACCCTGGATCTGATTAGGATCTTGCAAACCATACAGCGGAGGTCTCATTGCCTGATCCGCAGGGACGTGTCAGCTTTCATCTTGCTTGACCTCGGTGTCGTATGTTTGGTACCACCTTGTTGAAAGTTTTCCTCTTATTTCTTTGCTAGTCATTCTCTCCTGGTTTTCTGTCTGCTGTGTTCCTCAGATGGTGGTAATATTTCCACATCTCTGTTTCTAGCCCTGATCATTTTTATAACAAGGAGAATAGTTGTTACTTCATATCTAACTGCTTATTGTATATGTAAACATGGGTTGTTCCAAAGCATGTCACTAGGACATGTTCAAAACCAGCTTCTATTTCCTTATTCACTCAGTTCTCATTATGCTTCTGTTAATACCACCAGCCACATAATTCGCTGTTTAAAGACTTCAGACAACTTCAACTTTTCTTTCCCTCTCAAACTCTCAACATCGTTTTTTGCACTATGCTAATTATATCTCCAAAGCGCCTGCAGTACAATCCTTCTCATGAATTCCATTGTTGTAGCCCGTTTGGTCGCCCATCAACAATAGTACTTTTTGTCCAGTATCTTCCCATCCACAGACATCCATCAGGGTAGGATCATCCCCGAGATATCCTCGAGATAACCCCAAAGTTATCTTTCAAAAAAAATCAATTTGTGCTCCTCCATTGGTTAAAAACCTATCACTTTCCATTGCCTGTGACCGTGTACAGCCTGTTTCCAGCCAATCATCCCATTTTCATATCACTCAAGTTTCTTACATCCTAGTCAAAAGAATCCATCCATCATTTCCGGAACATGCTATTCACTTTTATACCTTTCTACCTTTCTCCATGTTGGTAACTCTCTTGGAATGCCTCCTTCCCTTTTTCTAGTATGCATCTTTCAAGTTTATATTTGAATTCCACCTTCTTTCTAAAGTCTTCCACCATTGCGTTTCACCAATCTCATGCTCTCCAAGATTTACATTACCCGTTGCAGGAAATTGTGCATACATACGGTCATTTCATTATCTTTACCCAGAATGTACCAGCATCTTAATCTTGTTGCCTGGCACACATCTGGAAAGGACAAAAGCAAGATAGCAAAAGCAGAGTAAACTAAAGAGGAGGATTTTTAAAGTATCATTTGATTTTTTTAACTAATTAAAGATTAGTTGTGTCAAAATAATAGCTTGTTTAGTATTTTCTGCAAACTGTGCCGATTAAAAGGACCTGGATCTAAATATTAAACACTAGTTGAAAAAACAAAATCTGAATTTTGTATGGATGTATGATTGCCATAAACTAGATGTCATGGCTCTGATTCCACTCAATAATTCAATTGTTTGTGCTTAGATGAAGCAATTATAATCCTTTTGGCTATAAGTAGCTAAAATTGACTCTGACTAGGTAAGCAAAAAAGGGTGTGTATTATAAGTAATCCGTTTTCTTACTGAACATAAGGATAGGCCATGGCTGCTGCAAGCACGACTGACATGGGCATTTAGCTGTGAAATCTCTCCCAACTTTCATCTTTGCTGATCTCTGAAACTACTCCATCGTTCTCCTTCTCTCCTTCTCCTCCTTCCTCTCGGTAAATTTGTTTGTAAGGATGCTAAGTTCACTTTTATTTTGGACAAAGATTTAATTATTCAAACTTTGGAACTTTATTAAATCTTCATTATGTTGATTTCTGATAAGGAGTAGAAATTCATGGCATAAATTATATTCACAGGGCAAGTGAGGAGCAGTAGAGTCATCCACTACCTTCAGAATTTCTCATTAGACTTCAGATCTAATGGGGATTTCCAATGCCGCACACTCCCTGTAAAGCTTTAAAAGAATTTTTTTAAAATAGTTAACGTGGAAGGTGACATCTGTTAAAGAGTTAGGCATACTTTATATTTCAACATATATTAAGTCATCATAATACAAAGCATGTTGACACAAAGTCAATAGTGTCATAGGAAACTAAGAATTAATGGATTTTGCATTAAAAGGAAGTGGAATTTTGCCAAGACAGTTACAGCTACAAGACAATTTTTTAGTTAGGTAGGGTAGCTTCTCCTTTACTGGTATCTGGGTCAAAATGTGACCTGTGAGTCACAAAGCGCAGAGAAGGATTGGAGTGACATGGCACGACACTTGCCAGGTGTTTTCTAGCATGTCATTTACAAAAAGGGGTCATGGGGCCATCCCGCAATGTAATTATTTAATTATGAGAAACTTAAAGGGAAATATTTGAAGATTAAAGATTGGAAAATCCCGAATGCTTCCATTGTGGTGGAAAAATCCCGTGGGGCTGAACAAATAAACAAAGGATATATCTAAACAAGAGTCACAAACAGGCCATCATGTAATTACAGGTATAAATCATGCCCATGTAAATACTGTACGACAAAGAGACCTATGGGGGAGGGGCAGGGAAGTGTTTCTGAATATGAATATATTTGCAATTAATAAAGAAAAAGGAGACTTTAGCTATAATCTGTGCATGTGGCTCTAAAATTAAAAACTGTAAAAGTAACTGCAAAAAATGTTTCAGGATAAACATGAGGATTCCTGTGGAATCTTGTGACTTCCTTCCTAACACATTTGGAAATATGTTGTAGTGGTTTTTTTCTCCTTATTTAATGAGAACTTTAATGCAGCTGTATTCTTTTAGAAACTGAAGATTCTTTGGCTATACTTCAGAAATTACTTAAATTTCATCTGCACCTGAATCCAGCAAGCTTTTATATTCAAGTTCCTTATACTCTTAATCTGGGTATTGGAAGGTAGGGAACTCAATGGGAAAGCAATTTCCCAATATTTCTATATTCAAATAAAAAAATGTTTGTAAGGCCATAGTAATCAAAAAAGCATGGTACTGGCATAAAAACAGACACATAGATCAGTGGAACAGGATAGAGAGCCCAGAAATAAACCCACACCTTTATAGTCAATTAATATTTAACAGAGGGAGCAAATACACACAATGGGCTAAAGATTATTCAATAACAGTGTTGGGAAAATTGGACAGAAACATGTGAAAAATGAAACTGTATTACCTTCTTACACCACACACAAGAATAAATTCACAATGGACCCAAAACCATAAAAATGATAGAAGAAAATATTAGGCAGCATGTTCTCAGACATCACTCATAGCAATATTTTTTCTGATATTTCTCCCCAAGCAAGGGAAACAAAAGAAAAAATAGACAAATGGAACTATATCAAACTAAAAAGGTTTTGCACAGCAAAGAAAATCATCAACAAAATAAAGACAACCAACAGAATAGGAGGTGTCTGGTAAGGGGTTAATATCCAAAATTTATAAAGAACTTACAAAACTCAATATCAAAAAACAAAAAATAAACAACCCAATAGAAAATGGGCAAAGGACCTGAATAGACACTTCTCCAAAGAGGACATCAGATGGTCAATATACATATGAAAAGATGCTCAATGTCACTAATCATCAGAGAAATGCAAATTTAAACCACAGTGAAATACCATCTCGCACCTGTCAGAATGGTCATCATCAATAAATCAATAAACAAGTGCTGGTGAAGATGTGGAAATGGGAACCCTTTTGCACTGTTGGTGGGAATGCAGACTGGTGCAGCCACTTTGCAAAGCACTGTGGAAGTACCTCGAAAAATTAAAAATGGATCTGCCTTTTGATCCAGCTATCCTACTTCTGGGAATATATCCGAAGGAACCCAAAACACTAATTTGAAAGAACATAAGCACCTCTATGTTCATTGCAGCGTTATTTACAATCTCCAAGATATGGAAGCAGTCCAAGTATCCATCAGTAGATGAGTGGAGAAAACGACTTTGGGACATTTACACAATGAAATACTACTTGGCTGTAAAAAACAAGAAAATTTTACCCTTTGTGACAGTAGTGATGGACCCAGAGAACATTATGCTAAGTTAAATAAGCCAGTCAGAGAAAGCCAAATGCCATATGATTTCACTCACTTGTATAAACTAATGAACAAACTGAACTAACAAGGAAAATGGGGACAGACTCATGGATAGAGAGCGGATGACAGCTAGTGGAGTGGAGAGAGATTAGGGGGTGAAACAAAAAGGAAAAGGGATTCATGGACATGGACAACAATGTGGTGATTTCTGGGAATGAGGAGGCTATAAGGGGACTAAATGGTAATGGGGAAAATAAAGATTAAATTTGTTTTAAAAAAGAAATATTTGTTGGGTCTCTACCTTACTCTACCAGTCAAGGTTCTTGGCACTATGGAAATGAAGGACAAGCTTCTTTTTCTCATAGGGCTCACTTTCTACTGGAGAGATAAGGCAACTAAACAGGTAAGTAAATTTAAGCAAGTTAACTAAACTATGAAAAGAGCTAAGAAAGAAACAAATCAGGTAATAAAACAGCATGCAACGTCTCTGAAAGATGATGTTTGAGTTGAGACACAGCCCCAGCCATGAGAAAAGCCTGGGTAAATAGATTTCATACACAGGGAACAGCTGAAACCTCGAGAAGCAAAACCTTGAGTTTGTTCTAGGAACAGAAGAGAGTCCAGAGTAACTGCAGCAATGGGAGCGAGAAGGAGAGGGGGTAGCATGAGTCTGACAGGGACGGCAGAGCCCAGGGTGCTGTAAGGAGTTAACATTTTATTGCAAATGCAATGATAAACCATTGAACTTCTGGGGTAGACTCAGCAGTCAATATCATTCAACAAAACTAACAAGTTCAAGATGTCAACTAACCCTTCAAAAGATTTTGAATTGCCTTTCGGAAGAAATGTTTTTCATCATGAAATCCAACATTTTTTCTGTCATACTCTATCCCGTTGCTGAAGACATGAGAACTTAGTTGTAAAGTATGATGTTAAGTACAGCTCTTATTATAAAGGACATCACTTGAAAAATTGTTTGCATTTTTGAAAACTTTTATAGATCGCAAATAAGGAATACTCTGTGTGAAGAAAATGGTTGTGCAGTACAAAGGGAAGAAATTAATTCATTTTTATTGCTTTGAGATGAACTAAGGAAGGTTTTCTGTAATAGAAGTAATAATGTTCATTATTTTATTCTGATTAAAAGTGCATTGGATACTAATTTTAGTGAATTTGGTAAATATAGACAGGTACAAAAAAGAAAATAATCATCATAATAACATTACTTTCTAGTCTTCCTTCATCATTCATATATATATTTGTCAAAACTGAAATTTTGTAGGATATGAAATTGTTTTCTTTAAATATCAATGTGTGGTTGCCTCTTGAGCACCCCCTACTGGGGACCTGACCCACAACCAAGGCATGTGCCCTGACTGGGAATCAAACCAGTGACTCTTTGGCTTGCAGGCCAGCACTCAATCCACTGAGTCACACCAGCCAAGGGTAAAATTTTTCAACCAAATTATTTTCATTTAATATTACATTTTGAACAACTTTTCATGTCAATGAATTCACTTTAACAATGCCATGTTAATAGTTGCATAATAATTCTTCTTGTGGCTATATGATCATTAACTTTTTCATTTATCTGTTTAGTTTTTTTTTCCTCTTTATGGGGGTTTATGAGAAACTGTTACAACACTTTTTTTTTAAAACTTGTCTCACTTCATTAAGAGCCATACAGCCAAATCCTTGGCAAGCAGAAACATAGGAATTCTTGGTGGTGGAATAAATTTCTTTCAGTTGAGTTACTAATCATCACAGTGACTAATAACCCACCCACAACAATGACAGCAAAAAAATACTAATGGTGCAAATATTGGAGTGTATTTTCTATGTGTCTGTCAAAAACTTTTTTTGTCTAGGGGTGTTCTCTCCCCTTTTTCTCACGTGGCTTTAGAGGTTATGTATAGCATGGAATAAAGTGGGTGTTATGCAGTCCCTGATTCCAGATTCCAAGAAAACTGCTTACCAAGGGTGGGTTCTATGTATCCTAATGTAACGTGCCACATTTTGAAATAAATAACTGCCCTGAGTAAAAAACTCTTTGTGGAGGCAAAAATTAATGCTGAAGTTTTTATTACAGATGCTTGGCTTAAGTCTAAAGTTCAAATGCCATGTATACATTAAAAATAGTATTTATCATCTCCTATTTGACAAGAAAGGGGAATCTCTGCCCTGACGAAGCTCTACTCTAGTGGACAAACAGACATCAGTCGAGTAGTCACACAAATAAACAGTTACAACGTGCCTTAGGAAAGACATGTAGTCCTATGAGAAAGCCTAACAAGGGACTGGTCTCAGCCTGGGGAGGGTCAAGAACGTCTACCAGACAGGAAGAACAGTAAGTGAAAGACTCATTGAATAAATACTCACTGTTACGAATCCTTGGAAGGAAAGTATAATAGTTTACAAATAACTAGTTCAAACTACTAATTAAGCTTTCACTAGAGCCTAGTCAGTTTACCAGTCATGTTTTAAGCATTTACATGAAATGGCAATGTCATTTACCAGGCAACCATCACTGACTCCAAACAGTGACATAAAAACATTAAAAGAGAAAAGGAAACAGCATTTGAAGCATTTGAACCAGAGCCTCATTTAAAACAATACGGACCCATGCTTTGTATGCTGTTACACATCATTAGAGTGTACAGCAATATTTGTGGGGGCTGGGGGAATACAAACACACAATCACTACTTAAGATGTTCGTTAGCTACAAAGACTGGTTTTTTTAAGCTTTCTGCCCATACTTTTTCACACCAATTAGAAAGAAGAAATAACGAGTGTTTTTCATGGGTAAGTAACATTCAGAAATATGTTCACAGCCATCATCAAAAAGTCCCTCGGTATACATTTTAACCAAAGTCTCCAAAACCGCCAATAAGTAGAAGTAGTAGTAGGATTAACAGTAGTAGTAGTAATAGTATCAGTTGTAGTAGTTACTGAATTTACCATAAACTTACCAGGCTAGTGCTTTATCACTAATACATTTTTTCATTTTTTGGTTGTCAAATGACCTTTAATTGAAATACTTTCCTTTGTTGTTATTTTATTTTATTGATTTGAGGCAAGAGAAAGAGAGAGAAAGAAATTGATGTGTTGTTCCACTTACTGATACATTCATCGGTTGATTCTTGTATGAGTATGTGCCCTGACTGGGGATCAAACCCGCACCCTTGGCATATTGGGATGGTGCTCTAACCAACTGAGTTACTCAGCCAGGGCTATTGCTAATACTTACAATTACTGTTCAAGACAAGTATAATGATCTTTGCTTTATAGAAGATAAGGTTTTGAACAGAGAGGTTAAGTGAGCCATTCAAAATCACACAGGGAGCAACGGAGAGAAGATCCAGCTCTGGTCCCTCTGTCCGTCTGTTCCAGACACTGTTACTTGGACCCAGGGAACTTGCCTGGCTCTGGTTCTAATGATATAGTTTCTTTGGGGGTAGCACTCTATTTTCATAGCTGTGAGATAGTGATGCCCCATTTACTTTTATGTATCTCAGTTTAAAGCAGAAAATATAAAACTTATGTGAATTTTCCTTCAAAGTACTAGACAAATGCTCAACAACATGTTTTTTAATTACTTAGTAGAATCTGACAAAAGATGTGAAAATGTTTCTTGTAAGACAAAATGCTCTACAGAGAGGATTATTATAAAAATAAAAAAGAAAATGGCAAGAAACACCAACCACAGCAATACTTTTGATTATCATTTCCTTAGTTTTTGCAACTTGCCTGGTTCCAATAACCTTCATAATAAGGAATATTTTCTAAATAGAAACAACAGTTAAGGAAGATAATAAATCCTGTTTTCAATAGAATAAGTTATTACACCAGGAAGGAATGATTTAGAAATGGCATGCAGCAGAAACTTGTTATAATATAACACAGGAATTTACTGGCAACAAGGGTCACTTCCAGTTCAAAATAACAGACATGTCTATAGAAAATATAATGTAATATTATTTTAGCTGGGTAGTGACGGAACCTATAATTAAATCCGTATGTCTAATCTGGATTTGCTGTTCTTCTCCAGGCTTTAGTAAATTTTAGAATAACTGACTTACAGAAGGTGTTGCAAATAGAGGAGCCAAGTCCTTCGCACACATACGAACCTAACAATATCTGGGTAAGTTTACTCTGGGTAACGGAAACAGGTGGAAATGCAATTACATGTAAGAAGTAATGGGGAAAAACAATCATGAACAGAATTCTGCTCCAGATGAAATGAAATACAAATAAAAAGGTTATTAGAAAATAGTTATGATCACAATCATTCTATTAGAAAGTTTACCTCCATCTCCTGAAAAACACTAGTGAAGGAAAAAAGAGTCTCATCTTTTTTCATTTCTACAACAGACAATATGAAAATGAGGCCATTGCTTATGTCAGAACCCCAGTTTGATTTTATAGTTCTCTCCCCCCTAAATGTGCAACAATATCCTGCCAATTCTGCCCATAATAATCAGAGAAACGGGAGGGAAGCGAGAGAGGGGCGGGGTGGGGGGTAGAGAGAGAGACCTCATGGATCAAAGCTCTGAATAGTTTGACTTAAAATAAAATTAGAAGAGATGGAATGATTGGCAGTCCCAGAAGTCTGTTCGACAGGATTAATGTGTGAAGAGAAGATTTTAAAATCTTAAAGAGCCCTGTGGCAGGATGAGAAGAAAAAGCAAGAACTCCACAGACTGCACCGAAGAGGGGCTGGTGAGGAGTGGCACATGCAGGTCCACACTTTAAAAACTAAGGGCTTCTCTGCTCCTGGAGGCACAGAGAGAACTAGTCAAATAGAATTGAGTTTCCACTCAGAGTGGATTCCAAATGGATTGCAATGAGCAGCTTAAGCCTGAAGGAGAGACCTGCACATTCCTCTGAATTCTGTGTGTGTGTGTGTGAGAGAGAGAGAGAGAGAGAGAGACAGAGACAGAGACAGAGACAGGGAAACTTGAGTAGATCCTGGCTAAGAATTTGTCAAAATTAGATTGTTTAATTGCACAACATAAAAAGAAACCTCCCTGTCTGTAGGACCTCACTACTTACCCAAGGCCCATAGTCTGACATGCTTGAAAACAAGCTTCTTATTTAAACAGTTATTATGAAAACTTACCCTAGCTGGCTGCCTGTGTGATTATGATTAATCACACAATTAAAAAACATATTATCAATTACTTTTGCACCCCCCAAAATATTCATAGGTATAAACCTAACAAACTATGCATGAGATCTATATGAGGAAAACTACAAAACTCTGATGAAAAAAAAATCAAAGAACTAGACAAATTGAAAGGTATTTCATGCCTCTGGGTAGGAAGACTCAATATTGTCAAAATATCGTTTCTTCCCAAATTGATCTGTAGATTCTCAATGCAATCTCATTCAAAGTTCCTGAAGTTATTTTATGGATATAGACAAACAGATTCTGCAGTTTTTACAGAGAAGCAAAAGGCCCAAAATTGTCAACATAGTATTGAAGAACAAAGTTGGGGAAGTAATGTTATTGAACTTCAGCACTTACTATAAAGTTATAATTATCAAGACATTGTGGTACTGACAAAAGAATAGACAAATAGATCAATGGAACAGAGAGCCCAGAGTAGACACAGACAAATAGAGTCAATTGATCTTTGACAAAGAAGCAAAGGCAAATCAATAAGCAAAGATAGTCTCTTTATCAAATGATGCTGAACAACTGGACATCCACATGAAAAAAAAAAAAAAAAAGAAGATGCTGGACACAAACCTTGCACTCTTCACAAAAATTAACTCAAAATGGATCATATACCTAAATGTAAGACTATAAAACTCCTAGAAGATAATGTAGGAGAAAGTCTGTATGACTAGTGTATACTGATGCCTTTTTAAATATAACACCAAAGACACAAGCCATGAAAGAAATAATTGATAATTAAGACTTTGTTAAAATTGAAACTTCTACTCTGCAAAACACAGTATCAAGAGAATGAGAAGACAAACCACGGGCTGGGGGAAAATATTTACAAAAGACCCAATATTTATAAAAGATTGTAGTACAAAATGTGTGATTCTGACTATATGATATTATGGAAAAGGCAAAAACTATGGACACAGTGAAAAGATCAACGGTTGCCAGGGGTGGTAGTGAGGGAGTGGGGGAGAGATGAACAGGCAGAACATGGAGGAGTTTTAGGAGTTTAGGGAAAACATTATATATGATATGGTGATGAACCCGTGTCTCTATACATATGTCCAACCCATTGATTTTCCAGTTCGGAAGCCCCAAAGGGCCCAGCGAAGTGAATGAAGAAGCACTCATACTTAAGCGATCAGTAAAGTGTTGCCTGATCTTCCCCTCCAAACCTGTATGCCCTCCTGCTTCTAACTCACTGTTTCCTTCTTCCTGTCACTAGGGAGGATGCAGTCATCCCCCTCTCAAAGCTAACCTCTCACTTGTAGCCTGGGTCTGAGAACTCGCATCTGCTTAAAGCCTTTGCTCCCTTTGTGCCTTTCCTTCCAGCTGTGCCATTTCCATCCACAAGCAATTATGTTTTAGAATTCTCACCCTAAAACAACAACAAAAATCTTGCTATCATTTACAACCTGTCTTAGATCCTATCTGATTTCTCAGCTCTCCTTGAAAGCATTCCTTTGTTATAGAGGTTATTTTTTAAATTTTATTTATCAATTGATTTTTAGAGAGAGAGAGGAAGGGGGAGAGAAACATCAACTCATTGCTCCACCCATTTATGCATTCATCAGCTGCTCCTTGCAAGTGCCCTGACCAGGGATTGAACTCACAGCCTTGGCATATTGGGTGATGGTCTAACCAACTGAGCTACCTGACTGGGGCTGTTGAAGAGATTTTTAAAACATAGACTATCTCTTCCTTCTCTAGTATGTATATTTTTTTAGAAAAAAAAGAATTGTCTGCTAATATTGCCTGCAGTTCCTCATTTCCCATTCGCTTAACAGTTCACTTCTGTCTGGACTCCACACCCCAAAATCCACTGGCCCTGCTTTGGTTCAGGACATCTGAAGCTGGATACTGTCACACCCAATGGATTTGGTATTCACCTTGCTCAGCCTCTCCTGGGAGTTTGATACAGCTGATCACTCTTTTCCTCTCCCAAATCTACAAGTTCCTGACTTTCTCCCTTCCCTCGTTGGCTTCTCCTTATCAGTCTCCTTTGCTGATTTCTTCACCCTTAATAAGCCCCTAAATGGTAGACTTCTTCAGATTTGGCAGTCTCCCTTGCTGCACTCTCCCTGGCTTGTCTCCTAGTTCCCTTGGTGTATCGACCACAGATGAGTTGTCAAACTGCATATCTGTATTTCAGGGGAAGGCTTCTCTGCTATGTCCCTGACTTGCCCATCCATCCTCTTCCCTGATACTCCACCTTGCCTCTCTTACCAACATTGCAAATTTAAAATCTTCAAAACATGAGACAAACCCTGGTTCTCATTCAGGATCATTCATTTGACCAAGTTTATGTTACATTACCTGCTATATTAAGAATCTTCCCATATTTTGTCTCACTTAATCCTCATAGCAAGAAAGTATAATTGTTGTATACAAATAAAACTCAGGGGCCTTTGGTCAGTTATTAAAAATTGGAGTTCTCTTTGCTCCCAGTTTCAACTTCCTCCTTCCTACTCTATATCACCGTAGATGCTTGTCAAAAACATAATTCTCATCATGCTATTCTTCTGCTGAAAATCCTTTAATGGTTCAGAATTGGCTAGAGAATAACACGTCCTTATCATGGCATTTACAGGCTTTATGACTGGCCCCTGCCTTCCTTCCCAGCTTCATTTGCCACTACACCTTCCACTGCACCTCATAGATTCCAGCCGTACCAACCACTTTAGAGATTCTGTTTAAACAGGCTGTGCTCTTTCTTTCCCCTATATCTTTATCCAAGCTGTTTCTTCTGCCCTCAAAGTTTGTTCTGCACCTAGTGGACACTGGGATTGCCTAGTTGCCATCTATTTTATTTCCTTTAATAGCTACCCCCATTTTTGTTTAACTATCCACACTTCCCTGGTGCTATGGTTTGAGCTTGGCTCAACTCTAGCAAATCAGCATAATTTGACACTTTGTGAATATAGTTTTTGTTTCAGATGACCCATAAGAGACAGTGAGAGAGACATAAGTTACGGTTTACATGAAAAATATTTCCTGGTTCTTCTAAGGGGATTCTGGAATTGGCATTCTTTTCCTCTCTTGCAACTGATGGGTATTTGGTACCCGTTTCATGACCATGAAGGAGAATGAATGCTAAACTGAAACAGACTCTACGAAGGTCAAGGAGAGAAAGGGTTACATGGAGTCCTTCCTTAATGACATCACTGAGCTGCTGAAACAACTGACACTGAGGCTCACTTTACCTCTGGCCTTTCCAGTTATTTGAAATACATTTATTGACACTTTTTCTGGCCCTTGCAACTGAAAGCAGCTAAATGTTACACCACATTTTATCATGTAAATAATGTCAACTACTAATATGCCTTTCTTAATCTCTCCAAGTATTTTTTTTCCAGTGAAAGTTCCTTGTGTATAGCTCTATCAAAACCTATAATACATCAGTTTAATTATTAGTCTGCTTCCCAGGAGGCTTTAACAATTTTAGAAAAGAAGCTCATGCTGTTTGCGGGTCTGTGAGTTTGCTGTAAGACTGATGGTGCTCAGAACAGCCTACCATCCTACCCCAAAACTCATTTATTTAATCCGGAGTTTCTCAACTTCAGCACTGCGGATCATTTGGGCCAGCTACATTTTTGCTGCGGAGGGCTAATCTGTGAATCTGAATATTCATATAGAATATGCAGCAGCATCCACTTCTGACAACAAAAAAACGTCTTTGTGAATTGACAAATATCTCCAGGATGGTAAAATTAGTCCCAGTTAAGATCTATTGACCTGACATAATGACCAGGAGTTTATACTGTATTATAAGTATCTGCCTGCAATTTTAAGCCAAAAGCAATTTATAACAGCGAATTCTCACAGGATCGTATCATATCCACTCCTGACTATAGACAGAAAGTGATAAGGGTCCTACAAAGGGCAAAGCACACTGGTTTTGTGTGAAACTGTTGGCTTGGTGTGTAACAAAGTTGTGGCAGAGCAAACTCCACCTTTACCAGGCACAGGATATGATCTCACGCACACCAAACCCGCTTTTCCCATCAGCCAACCTTCTCCAGAAATTCGGGATGGACCACTCATCATTGAAAAGGGAAGGACCCGGAAGGGGAAATTCTCTTACATGTAAAGAAGATCATATTGGGTACCTGTAACAGAGCTCAGCACCAAACTCTTTCGTCACCACCTCGTTCTTACGCATACCCAACCTAATCCCTCAATAGTTCTTCCCACGGCCAGTGTGGTCTTTCAAACTGTTACTGATTATAAACTCCTTCACACTTTGGCAATACAGGCCAGATGTTCTCGCTGAGAGTGAACATGCAGGTACTTGAGCCCAAACAAACTCCTTGGCCTGAAGGCATACATGTCCGTCTGAAATGTCTTCTCTAATACACAGGACAATGAAAATGGAAGCCACAGAACTGAGTGAACCAAGTTGAAAGCCTTGTGAGGCTGATTATTTTCTAATACATAAAGAATCAGAGCAGTGCTGTGAAATGAATGCACATCAGTATGATCCAATATAACAACGATCTATACTCCTTGTCTTTACATTTCAGTGTATTTGTATTTATCTGACCACTACTCAAACATGTCATTTTGATAAGTGTGAAAATTAAGTGATGAAGGTGAAATGTATAACTTACCCACGTACTTTTTTCACCTTCTTCCCTACCTCTTAGGTTGAAGCAAACATGGTGGTTTGCCTTTGAATCTAGATTTAGTTTTAAATACTAATTTTTAGTTTAGAATTAGCTTGGGGATAGATACCAAGTCTGATTTATTTTATTTTACTGGGTTTCCATGAATATTTTAAATAGTTAACGGCCACAATATTAACTGATATAATAATTTCTCATTATTCTACTTCTGTAGCCTAATCCCTAGGAGCCACTTTTCTCTGCCTTTCTACACTAAGACGAAGAAAGTGAAACTTTAGGTGCTCAGCTGGATCAGACCAAGCAGCTTGCCTAGTCACATATCTAGTAATGTATAAATTCAAATCCTGGCTTAACACAAGACTCTGCATTTTTTCCAGTAGTTCAACTCATCTCAATTGTCTCTTTACAATAACCAGTGAACACATGTCAGCATGTCAATTCAAATATCATTCCTTAGGAGATGATGGAAGCAAAATATTCATGTAGTAATTTTGTTTGCTTTCTGTGATCTGTTAATTTTACTTCCCTTAACCCTAAATAGTAAACCTATCTCTTCTGATTAACCTGAAAACAACTAGCAAGAAAGAGAGCAAGAGAGAGACAGAATAAACCAAAAAAAATTGTATACCATCATTTTGCAATTCTCCATTGATTATGAATTCAGGGTACTATAAACATATTCCCCCAGTTTCATGTTTTTAATATTTTTCTTGACCAGTTATTTCTGTCATTATTAAACCCAGAGAGTTTTTTATCGCTTCCATTTAAGATATTTAAGATATTTTAAAAGAACAAGTCAAGAATTTTCACACACATTTATAATGATTTAAGAAACTGAGTAATACAAATCACCCATAAATACTATATCTTGCATATATCCAATAGTGTACATCAGTTAGAGCACCTTCATGGAGAAAGTCTGTTTCGAAATCACCTTAAAACTAGTGAGCTCACTCAAAAATGTGTTTTCATTTCTAATAACCCAGGCACAGAGCCAAGGAGCACCGAAGTGCTGGTGCTAATAGGAAAGCTCCATAAGCCATTCACTGAGAAAACACTTGTGATTAATTTGTCAGTATAAACTTCCTTTAAAATGTACCTGTTTTTAAAAAAAAAAAACTTAGAAAATATAGACACACAAAGGAATAAAATTCAATTATAATCCAAGCACATAAAAAATACATGCTTAAAATCCAAACTCTGTCTGATTTTGTTTGCACTTCCCATCTTTGTCATCAGATTATTTCAGAACTTCTGTTGCAGAGGCAACATTGATTATAACACATCATCAGAGAATGGCTAATATTTGGCATCTGAATGTGCCAGAGGAAGAATTCGCCGTTTAAAAATACAGCCAATGTTTATTAAATTCTCAAATGTAATGTGACAGCACTGTCTGAAAAAACGCAATGGAGTTTCTTCTTTGTCTGTGTGCCCACTCAAATGTATTAGGTTTTCCTTGCCCCAACCACACCCCACATTCCCGATCATTATACAGCATCAACTCTCATTTCAATAACTGATTTCAAACTTCATGTCCAGTTATCTTTGTTCACCCAAGATTTAGGCCTCACTTCATTCTTCCAGCAAGCAAGAAACAAGGCAGAAAATTCTGTTGTTCCCTTCTTGGGAAAGATTTCCTGTGCTGGACTGTCTCCTTGCCAACTTATTTTAGCTCTTTCATTGTTTCTCCAAGATAACAGAAATAGCCTTTAGTTGGTCTCCTGCTAGCCAGAAGTTTCTTATTCTTGCCTAACACCCACACGGCCATATTTGATAACTCGCTAATTTTAATCTTTCATAATGGATCCCCTTTTCCTTTAATACAAAGCTAGTATTCATTGGCATAGGAATTTACAATTGGCCCCTGTTGATGCCAGGAGTCTCATATGAGCCCCCCCATGCTCCTGCCCTACTAGGTCAAAAGCAGACAGCATTCTCAGGAACTGTGAATGCACCCTCCTCTGAAAATGCCGTGCTCTTTCACAACTAGGTGCCTTTGAATTATTCATTTCACTCAGCCGAGAAATTTGTTCTCCCTCTTCTCTTCTCTACATATATCTTCTGATTCTTCAAGCCCGCTATAAATATCACCTCCTACATGAGCTGATTTTCTTCTTCAGTGAGACTTAGCCACACCCTCTTTTTAGCCCATAACACTCTGTCCATAGCACTTACATAATAGTAATTTCAACAAATATCCATTTCAGCATAGTGATGAAAGCACTCTGATAGAGATGAATAAATCATATATAGTGGCAAGGAGAAAGAAAAAATTATCTCTTGATAATCTGAGTCCTATAGGTTGTATATTCCCTAACAACAGTGACTTGGGTTTGTTCATTATCCAATCAATTGATTTCTACCATGGATACATGGCAAATGTGTAACAGTCTCCTTGAAAAAAAAGTTAATCACTAACGCTTACCAATATTTTAAGATTGGATTTCATGTACTTATAGTTTTCTCCAATTGTTTAAATTTTCACCTAGAATGGCTGCTGGGAAGACTCTTAAATTTCTAGAGGTGAAAAACCCCAAAGATTTATACTGAATTAAAGATAATGATAGTCTTAAACTAAATCAACTATTTTTACCTCCAAATTAGTTTCCTGAGTTAAAGTTTTTATGATTTCTGTATAAAAATACCACAAATACCAAAAAATCTTATGTGGTCTCTTAGGTGGTCATTACTCAATCTACTTGGAATATGATTTGCATATGTTAATAGCTTAGGGAATATTTTCCACAAAGATGATACATGAGCAGAGGAATATCATAGAGTTGACAAAACAAATTAAAGAGGACCACACCAAGACACATCACAATTAAAATGTCAAAGGTTAAAGTTACAGAGAGAATCTTAAAAGCCACAAGACAAAAGAGCATTACCTACAAAGGAGTTCCTGTAATACTATCAGCTGATTTCTCAAAAGAAACCTCACAGGCAAGAAGGAGCCGGAAAGAAGTATTCAAAGTCCTTTATAATAGTTCCTGCAAACCCTTCACAAGGAGGGGTGGAAACAAGGGAGGGAGGGAGGGAAGGCTGGGGTGGTAAAAAAGGGTGGGAGCAAAAAGCAGAAAACTGTACTTGAACAACAATAAAAAAATGTAAAAAAAAAAAAGTAGTATTCAAAGTCATGAAAGTCAAGGACCTACATCCAAGATTACTCTATCCAGCAAAGCTATCATTTAGAATGGAAGGGCAGATAAAGTGCTTCCCAGACAAGGTAAAGCTAAAGGAGTTCATCATCACCAAGCCCTTATTATATGAAATGTTAAAGGGACTTATTTAAGAAAAGAAGATCAAAACTATGAACAGTAAAATGATAACAAATTCACAACAATCAACAACTGAACCTAAAAAAAAAAAAAACCTAAGCAAACAACTAGAATAGGAACAGAATCACAGAAATGGAGATCACATAGAGGGTTATCAGCGGCGGGGGGGCTGGGGGGGAGGGAGGATGGAGGGATGGGGGGATTCAGGGAAAGGTACAGGGAATAAGAAGCATAATTGGTAGGTACAAAATAGAGAGGGGCCTGGGTTGTGTGGCTCAGTGGGTTGAGTGCCGGCCTGCAGACCAAAGAGTTGCTGGTTTGGTTATTGGTCAGACACATGCCTGGACTGCAGGTTGGGTCCCCTGTTGGGGGAATGGGAGAGGCAACCAATCAATGTTTCTCTCTCTCTCTCTCCTTCCTTTTCCATCTCTCTCAAAAGAAATAAATAAAATATTTAAAATAAAAAACAAAATAGATAGGGGGAGGTTAAGAACAGTACAGGAAATGGAGAATCAAAAAAACTTATATGCCTGGCCCATGAACATGAACTAAGAGTGGAATTGCTGGAGGGAATGGGGGTACTGGAGGAGGGCAAAGGGGAAAAACTAGGACAACTGTAATAGCATAATCAATACAATATACTTAATTTAAAAAATAAAGTTATAGTGCAATCCCATTAGTTATATGGATCTCATTAGTTATATGATTATCAAGAATAAAGCAGAAAAAAATAGCCAACCTGGAAACCTCACCATTGTAGAGTTTCCAATGTTACCATTGTTTATAGCAATTTTAACAACCTGAATAAAATCCTAGAGTTCTGTGTATGCTGTTTATTCATTTGTTTGGATTTTTCAATAATGTAAAACTAGGTAAATTCTATTCTTTTATGAACTGTATCTTAAGTTTACAGATTTTAATTTTTTTATATTATTGGAAATATTTTAAGGTGACTCCCAAAAGGTTCTGGGGGTTTTCAATTTCCTTGATATAAATTTATAATCAATGTTATTCTCAGTAATTTAGAATTTTTTGTCTAGTATTTAAAAATAAAGTCTGAAATCTATTCTGAAGAAACATTTCAAACTAAAACATGTGTCCATCACATTTTTATATTCTACTAAGTTGAATATAACTTTAAAAACTAAAAGTAAATGATTATAGCAATGTAAAAATGATTCTGTGAATTAAATTTTTAAAAGAAGAATATAAAATTGTATTTTTATTATGATTATAAATATGTAAAAAAAAAGATTTAGAGGCGGATGGTTGGGGAACCTTAAAGAAGAAATTCCAAACTGCTAGCAATGGTTGCATTCAGTTTATGGGCTTTGGGAGATGATTTTTCTCCCTTTATTTTCCAAATTCTCTGTAAGTTGTTTCATTAGGTTTTTTATTTTTGTTTTTGTTTTTTAACTTACACTTTAAAATGCTATTTGGCCTTGGCTGGTGTGGCTCAGTGGACTGAGTGCTGGCCTGCAAATCAAAGAGTTGCCAGTATGATTCCAAGTTAGGATTCCAGGTTATGCCTGGGTTGCAGGCCAGATCCCGAGTAGGGAATGAGTGAGAGGCAACCACACATCAATGTTTCTCTCCCTCTTTCTCCCTCTCTTCCCCTCTCTCTAAAAATAAAATAAAATAAAATAAAATAATAAAATATAAAAATAAAATGCCATTTCGAATAATATATACTCAATAAATTATTCCGGTAAAAAAAAATCTATTTGATTTTTTGGTAAACCTGAATTTACCAATTACTTTATTACTTTGGGTACTTAAAGTAACCTGTAAGGCTTATTTTTCTTAATTAATTAATTATTTAATTGGATTTATTGGGGTGACATTGGTTAATAAAATTATATAGGTTTCAGGTGTACAGTTCCATAATACATCATTTGCATATTGTAATGTGTGTTCACCACCCCTGACTTATTTTTCAGGTTTCAGATGGAAACCAAGAATGAATTTTAAATTTTGTGCAGAGTAGGTTCTATTCTGATTTTTTTAAAAAAGCACTCACTGTGACTATTTAACTTCTTTTGTAAAGACAACAAAATTAAACTGAGTCATATCTTGGAAAAACATTGACCAAAATTGCCCTGATGTGAAGGGGGAAAAAGCGGTATAAAAAGTGAAAAAGCCTGAGTGATAAAAGAAAACTTTCCCGTATGTTAGAGAAAAGTCATCCCCTTGCTCAATACAGTACATCCTACTATTATTCAAATAAACAAACTCATACAGCACACTGCAAAGTCGCTGTAACTCAGAATGACCCAGGAGGCTGATTTCCTGTTAGACTCTAGCCCTGGTTCTGCTCTCTGATTCTCTTTGAATACATTTCAGCAATGAATCACTTTGTCATCCTGCCAATAGTCTTTCCTACTGAGCAAGTCACATGTACTTCACGTACTTTAGCAGGAACACAACTGAGAATTTTTTTCTGGGGTGACCCCAATTGCCATATTTGCTATCTAGAAAAGTCATACTGTATTTATCAGTAGCATGCCTCTCCAAGACTGGGTATCACATAACAAACAGTGGAAGTTAATCTAAAACCCCAGGGGAACATTATCCAGAGATGACTTTGAGGGGTGTAGGGATGACTCTGCATTTTGGGGACCCGGCCTCCGTCAGAGTCCCACTGACTGGGACCTGCGTGGAGCCTGCCTCTGGTGTCCAGAAAGAGCCATCGCCTTCTAGATCCAGCCTTCCCCAGTGCGTGCCATGTCTGAGAGCACCACGTGCATTCCTTTTTTGGTGACTTTTGTGCTCCAATACATTAGTGAGGTTTTAGTCACAACCATTATTTCATTATTATGTTTTCACCTACTCCTTGCCACCTGTTTCTCCACCTCAACGCTCAAGTCTGAATTCCATGAAGAGCTGCACTCTTCATACAATAATAATAATAATAATAGCTAACATATGTTGAGTTATTATGTGTCAGAGATTGTTCAAAGTGCTTGGCATGTATTAATTCATTTAATCCCCACAGAAACCACATCAGACAAGTAGAGAAGATAACCTCTTCACCAGCAAGAAAACGGCTCATGTAACGGTAGAGTTGAATGAACTCTTGCTATTAACCATCCCACACAGCTCTAGAGCCCAGGCTTTTAACCTCTACACTGCAAACATTCTGCTGTGCTCTGATTCACACGTTCTTCCCTAATACTTAAGACTGTATTGGACGTGCTCTTTTATTGTAGGAGGCTTCTTCACTCCTTATGGACACATCAGTCCATGCGTCCTGCTGGATGCAGCTCCAGAGCAGTGGCCCCAGCTTAGGCTCCAGCTGAGATCCCTGCTTTCCCCCACCC
The DNA here is from genome assembly GCA_004024845.1 of Tonatia bakeri. Classification (NCBI taxonomy): domain Eukaryota; kingdom Metazoa; phylum Chordata; class Mammalia; order Chiroptera; family Phyllostomidae; genus Tonatia; species Tonatia bakeri. The sequence goes on from PVIA01002544.1 coordinate 38,720, forward strand.
CTGCATGACAGCGACTCACAGCCCTTCCCTTTTCTTTCCTTTATCTCCATCAAGTCACATGGACAACTTGATTTTTTGCCTCTACTTAATGCCCATGTTGGAGATAGCATTCCCTCCTCATCTGGGGACGAGCAAATAAAGAATCCTTTCTTCACCGAGTTAGAAACAAGAAACTAAGGAAACACTGTTCTTCACTCCAGGATCTTAAGGAAGCTTGGTTGGCAGCGAGGACCACATGTTTCTAAGATCCAACATTCCCAGCTGCAACTATCTTCCCCCAGAGAAAGCTGATTAAGAGAGTCGTTTCTGGAAGAGTCCTTCTTTAATGCTCTCACTTCCATACAAGGAGCGCACGTAAATTGTCATTGTGTCCATCCGTGTCCCTCCATACTCATTCTCATTAACCTTATAAAGGCAATATCATCTCTCATCTGTATTACTGAAAAGGTTACCTGGTTTCCCAGGCTCCCCCACCCCTACCATTCCATTTCATTTTTCACACTCTAGCTGAAGAATCCTTGCAAAATGCAAACGTAGTCAGTTACTTCTTTGCATGGAATCCTACAATGACTCTCCATTGCTCTTAAGATTAACCAAAACATTTCAACACTGTTTTCAATTATCTGGTCTTCACTCTCCAGACTCGTTTTGCATCCTCCCTCCCAAAAGTGGCCCTACATTCTCTTCTGTCCCATCACCAGTAACTTCCCTGAGTTTCGCTACAGTAATACAGGGGTGGACAAAATGAGGTTAATGGTAATAATAATAAATAGTACAATAATTAATACATTTGTAGTAATACAAATACACTCTGTGTTTCATGTACTCACAACTGTAAATCTCCTTTTGCCCACCCCTGTCTATTTTTTTTCTTGCCTCCTGGTGTTTGGACATCCTTTCTCCCACAGCTGTCACTGTCCCTTCTCCTTTGTCAGGCCAACCTCTCAATGTTACAAAACACGAACCTCGTATCTGCTCTCCCGTCTCCCTGTACTTCCTCATCGTTTTCATGTCTGAGTGCATTTTCATTGCTTTGCTTGCATAGTTTGAACCTCTGGCTAAACCATAAGCCATGCAGGAAGAGGAACAGTTTTACTTTGATTACTATTGTGTCCCCAGCACTTATTACAGTGCCTGGCAAGTAATAGGCACTTGGCAAGCATTTCTTGAAAGAAAGAGCACATGAGTAATCTGTCAGATTGCAAGTTAAATCATTTCCCATGGGTCTTGTATGAAGGCTAAACTTTCAAATAAACATCTGAAACAGTTTTTTAATAATTTGGGATTTTACTCCATTTTGTCCGTCCATTGGTTTGTTTAGAAATGGAATGCGGTTTTACACAATCATCTCTCCCCTTTTTCACTAACAACCTCTTCTGAATTTCATGTATGGGTTATTTGGTCAGACAGGAATAGAGAGTAAAACCATGACCCAAGGTAGAGAAGTTAAAAAGGTCAATAAGACAACTAGAAAGACTGGAAAATGGGAAAAAAAGAAGTGATATTTATAAAATTAAATGGCTTGATGTTTATTGAACACCTAACAAGCACAGTATCTGGCACTCAGTAGACACATCAAAAATATGCATTGACTTTCTGAATGAATAAAATAGCCTTTCCGAGTGTTTTATCCCAATGTCCCTGCAAGAGGAGTCTGTTGCGAGTCAGTGACACAGACCCCTCTCTGCCACAGCATCAAATCTAAGCACTGACTTTAGAAGTTTTGTGGGGTCTTCCCCCAAGCATTACAAGCTGTGAATAGGACAGAGTGTTTGAGGCATTGCGAGTAGTCTTAACAAAAGTTTTGAAGTTTTTCTCTTAGTATCTTCCTGGGAGGAGGAGGGGTTACAGGCAGAATTAGCTGTGTACAGAGCTGCGAGCTAGGAGCAGCAATCAGTGGGCTAGGGGATGCCCTAAGAATCTGGGGCATGTGCTGGTGGTAGCACTGCCACTGAGATACCGAGCCTTGGGGCAGCACTGAAGTATGCAGTGGAGCCTTAAATCTCTCCGCTGACCCAGGATCTTTAAAGGGAAGGAAAGTGGTCCTCAGCTGTTGGAACCCCTTGGGTATTAGCAGGAGCACAGGCAAATGCCCATGGCTGGATTGTTTCCCACTAGACTGCCACCCAGTAAGATAAGGCATTTAGATGCTAATTAAAGGTTACAAAGAAAAGAGCAGTTAACATTATTAAAGTCAGTAAAAACAATACAGAACAATTTTAGATCCCCAAAATATCCTGTATAAACTTATAAGGAATTTTAAGCAAACATGTATAAAATGTTAAAAAAAATAAAAGATACCATCAAAAATATAACCAATTAAATGCTATGAATCCATATATTTGAGGGGGAAGTGAAACATCTGAAAAATATAAATGCTAAAACTTGGAAGCAACTGAGATGCCCTTCAGTAGGTAAATGAAGAAATAAATGGAATATTATTCAGCACTAAAAATAAAATGAGCTATTGAGCCATGAAAAAATGGACAAAATTTAAATGCATATTACTAAATGAAAAAGCCAATCTCAAATGACTATTTACTATGATTTCAAATATATGACACTCTGGAAAAGAACTACAAACACACAAAAGATCAGTGGTTGCTGGGGCGGTAGCCAGGGTGTATGAGGAGGGGCAAGTGATTAGGCGGAGCAGAGGGATTTTAGGGCAGTGGAAATAATATTATAAACGACAGATGTATGTCACTACTCATTGTCCAAACCCATAGAATGTACAACATCAAGAGGGAGCCCTAATGTGAATTATAGACTTTAGATAATTATGATGTGACAATGCAGGCTCATCCTTGGTAAAAGGGGAAAAAAAACCAGTTCTGGTGAATCATGTTGATAATGAGGGAGGTTATGTCTGTGTGAGAGTGGAGAGTGTATGCCCGGGAGTTTGATTGATCTCAGGAGAGAAAACACAAATCCAGGAAGCCCAACAAATCCCGGGAGATAATTTTTTTAAATGCTACATTAAAATGCATCATAATGAAATAAAAGGGAAAAAAATTTCAAAACTAATCAAGGGGGAAAAAAAGATGATTAGTTTCAAAAGAGCCGCAGTTACTCTGAAGCTGATTTCTCAGCAGCCGCAATGGAAGTAAGAAGACAGCAGCTTTTATCTCGAAGAAATGAGGGAAAACCGTCAACAAGACTTCAACAGGGAAAATGAAGGTGAGAGTTGTCACCAACAGGCGTCCACCTGGGAAAATTCTAAAGGACGAATTTCAGACACAAAGGAAGTGGTCTCAGATGTCACGTCTAAGATTCGGAGAGTAATGAAGAACAAAAATTGATAAATATATAAGCAAATTTAAATGAGTATTGATTCTATAAACAAGTCATAGTAATATCATGTCACTGTTTAAAAGGTATTAATTAGAACACCAGATAGTAATATATTAAGTAAAAGGTGGGGGCTATGAACGTTATTAAAGCATTACTTAAGGACTTCACTTCTTTGTTAACCACTTCCAAACTAGTACAAAGAAAAATAGTGAAAGCATAAGAACCAATCTGACAAATTAGAAAAAGAAATACAAAGATTTGAGACAAATAAAAAGCAGAACATACAATGGCAAAAAATAAATTCAATTATATCAAAAAATGCATTCAATGTACATACATGAAATATTTTAAAGATGAAGTCTGACAAATGGATAACAAAAATATGTTATTAAAATAGGTAAATAGAAGTAATTTCTCATAACTTATAAAAACTACTGCACACTTATAGAAAGAATGAAAATTACAGGATTGAAAAAGATGTACCATGAAAATTCTAAGTAAAGGTATCTAGTCTAGCCCCATAAATATGAAAAAGTTTACTTTAAGCCAAAACAGAAAAAGAAAGTCAAAATGATAAAAAGTTTCATTCACAATGAAGATGTAACAGTTCTAATTTTGTATACACAAATAATATGATCCCAAAATACATCATTTGTGAACAATAGCACTTCCATTTGTCCTTTCCAATCCTTATGCTTTTGATTGTTTCATGTCTATTTACACTAAATAAAAGATTTGGTAGAAAGTTTTATAGAAATGGTGATGAAAAACATCCTTGTCTAGGGGAGAAAACTGTACTTGAACAATGATTAAAATAAAAAAATAATTAAAAAATTAAAAAAAAAATCCTTGTCTGAATCTGGGTCAAAAACAGGAAGTCTTTAAAAAATGTCAATTGTGAGATTTACTATGTTTTTGTAAATACCCATCATGAAGTTAAAAAAAATTTTTTCTGATCATAGTTTTAATCATGACTGGATTTTGAATTTTTATTTATTAAAATTTTTAAAAGATTTTGTTTATTTTGTATTTAGAGAGAGGTGAAGGGAGGGAGAAAGAGGGAAACAGCAATGTGTGGTTGCCTCTCATGCGCCCCCTAGTGGGGACCCAGCCTGCAACCCCAGGCATGTGCCCTGACTGAGAATCACACCATCTACCCTCTGGTTCACAGTCTGGCACTCAATCCACTGAGCCACACCAGCCAGGGCTGTTTACTGATTTTTTAAAAGAGAGAGCGAAAGTGGGGGAAGAGAGAGATTTGTCATCCCCCTTATTTATACCTTGATGTATCAGGACAACACTCTATCAAACTGAGCTACCAGGCCAGGGTTCAATGTTAAATTTTAATAAATGCTTTTTATCTGCATGTTATCAGGATCATACAATATTTTTTCCTTAATCTGTTACTGTTGTAAATTATAGAAACTTATTTCCCAATAATGCATTTCTGGGATATAACCAACTTGGCCATCATGCTTAATCCCTTCTCTATTCACTAAATCTTGTGTCCTAAAATTTTGTTTAGAATTTTTGTCTCTATGCAAATGAGTGAGATTAGTAATTTTCCTTTCCTTTTTCATACTATTTCTGTCAAGTTTTAGAATCAAAGTTACATTAACCTCTGACCAAGGTAGACTTAACATCCTCCTCACTTCACAAAACTTCAGACAGACTTTTTCTGACTATAGGTCCCTGACCTTTCTTTTCTTACTGCATTTACGGGACTACTTTAGAGAAGTTGCAATCCTTAATGTTTTCTTTGTCCCTTAAAGATGTAAATCTTCTATAACCTAGTAAATATCTTTCCCTAGAACCTGGGAATCAGGTTCCCCTTTGAAATGTAATCACCAAGAAAGATGGGATTGTAAAGGATGAAATAAAACTTGTTTATTATTAAGAAATTCTTGCTGCTCATGTAGAAAAATCTAACAGAATTTGTGGGGAAACTATGAGAATTAATAAGAGAATCCAGCAAGGCAACTGGATGCAAATCTATACACAGAAATCAACTACACTTTTGTGTAGCACAAACCAGCTATGACAAAATTAAATTTTAAAAAGATACAACTTTCAATAGCATTAAAACCTTTAATCATCAAAAGGTTTAATTCCAGAATGTATAAAACCTGCTCCTACAAAAATATGAGAACATGGTAAAGAACCCGGTAGTAAAGTAGGTAAGAGACAAGAATGAACTCTTGGCTCAAGAGAAAATTTAAATGGCCAGTTAATATACAAAAATATGCTTAATCCTTTTATAGCAATCAGCATTTTAAAATCTTATGAGATATCACTACACAATCTCCAGAGTGGCAGAACTCTTAAAGTACTAACAATACCACACGGAAGACATGAAGTCACAGGACCTCGCTACACATCGGATGGAAGTATAGATTGGATTAACTAGTCGCAAAAAGTGTTTTGCATTATCTACTACAGTTGAAGTTACAAGTGGCTTGAGCACACTAAGAATTCCCTAGGCATATGGTCTAACACGTAATGTTCTTAGTTATATTATTCACAGTTTTCAAAAACTAGAAGAGCCCAAATGGCCATCAGCAGTTGATTGGATAAACAAATCATGACACAATCACACAATGGAATGCTAACGAGGAACGAAAATGAATCAACCAACCACAGAGTCAGAGCTATCTACGAAAAATATAGGTGAATTTTAGAAAGAAAGCTGAGGGGAAGAAGCAAGCCATGAGAGACAGCATGCAGTGTGATTGCATTTTATAAAACTCAAAGAGTGAAACTAAACTTTATTTGTTTTGGATGGATGAACAACTGATAAAGCAAGAAAACTATCATAACGATAAGGTTTACTTCTAAATAAAAGGGAGGAATTTGTGATTGGGATGAAAGAGACAAGGAGCTTTTGAGGGTGTTGTTCATGGTTTTTGACTGAGTTGTGCATGGTATTTGTTTTATAACTGTTTATTAAACTGCACCCCTCATTTTTGTACTTTTCCATGTGTAACACTGTCACCAAAGAGCAGTGGGGGCCCCACTGCCCATGGCCACCCTCTGGGTGAAATTCCAGAGGCAAAGGTTGGGTGGTAAAGGAAAGGACTTTTATTCAAAAGCTTCACAATTTTGGAATCACTTAAGCCTATCAATTAAAGCTAAATTCTAACACCTTAGTCCTCCTATCATTCCCGTTAGTTTTAATTATCTTATTTCTACACGGTTAGTTTACAAACTAAAACAACATAAGATATAAAAGCTACACAATTTTGGAAGAATGGCAGGCTTCTGCCTCAGATGCCATCCCTTCTAGAACACCCAAAGAATAGACCTGCTACCCTCTGCCAGGCCAGCCCGATCCTAGGCCATGCCTGGAGTTCCTTCCCATCAGAAATACTGTCTTCTGGGAACCATAGGCAGCTGCAGCCTGAGCATCCAGGCATCCTCCAGGAAGAAGAGCGAGAGCCAGAGAGACAGCCCTCTTTTTATTTCCTTGTGCTCTGAAGGCATTTGGCTTCTCAGCCAACCCCATCCTAGTTGCTCACCATTGCGTCTGCAAACTGCTCCTACGGCCCCTCCCTACTTCTCCCACGATCTCATCAGACCTTTCTGTATCAATACTTCATACCTTCAAATTTTATTTTAAGAAAAGTTGTGGCCCTGGCGAGCGGTTCAGTTGTTTGGGGTCTCATTCCCCAGTCAGGGCACGTACATAGGCTACAAATTCAGTCCCGTGTCAGGGTGGGTATGGAAGGCAACTGATTAATGCTTCTCTCCCACATCCATGTTTCTGTCTTTCTCTTTCTTTCTCTATTTCTCTTTTTTTCTTTCTTTCCCTCTCCCCCCACTTCACTCTTCCTCTCTAAAATCAATAAATATATCCTCAGGTAAGTACAAAAAAAGAAGAAAGAAAAACTAAATAATGTGCAATTTAGACTGTGGAGAGTATAGGCAGTAAAGTTTTGAGTATAGCCACTAAAAGAAAAGAAACTACAAAGATGCCAACTCAGTTGAGGGGGTGAAATGGTTCTGGAAAAAAAAAATTAATCAGTCCAAGAAAAATGCCAAAGGAAAGCAAAGAGGAAATTTCACAGATATGGTAGAACTAGGTCCAAATACATGACAATTAAAACAAACATAAGGGAACTTACATGAAAATCATCAGTTGAAAGGTGGACATGGTGAGATCACATTAACAATGAAAATAAAAACCAAATGCCATTTGCTATATATAAAAAAGGGGGTGAGCCCTGGCTGGTGTAGCTCAGTGGATTGAGCGCAGGCCTGCGAACCAAAGCAATAATGGTTCCATTCCCAGTCAGGACACATGCCTAGGTTGCAGACCATGTCCCCAGTAGGAGGTGCACTAGAGGCAACCAGACATTGATGTTTCACTCGCCCTGTCTTTCTCCTTCCTTTTCCCTCTCTCTAAAAATAAATAAATAAAATCCTTAAAAAATAAACATGGGTGAAAGGAAAAGAATAGAAAAATATGGATGCACTAGGCAAAGGCTAATGACAAGAAAACTGACACAGCCACACCAGTGGGAGATAAAATCAGCTATAGAACAAGAACTGTTGTTAAGCATCGACAATTGGAGCAGCAATGAACCCCATGCTGAGTAAACGTTTTTCTTCTGCAAGTCGGTGTGGCAGGCCTAGTATGTTCAGACTCCCTTCTTTTTCAATCAAGATGTCTATCCCAACCAAAAAAGCCCTTGAGATTGTATCTCCTCTTGTCCGACTTTGCTTGCTCACTCTTGATTTGACTAATTGGTAGTTCTCAGTGCTTCCTGTATTCGAATCTCGTGGAGAGCTTTCATGGAGTTTCAAGATTATGAGTCATCAGTCCCCAGGTTAGGGCACAGTCACCAGGATTTTCATAAAGGTCCCCAGGGAATTCTGAGGCATCGGAGATTGGGAGCCCCGGGAGTAACTGAGGAGGAAGCACCGAAGTCCAGCTCCTCTGGGCTCAAGGTGGGAGTGCCTCCTGAAGCCTTTTGACACACTGAGGTTTGTCACCTCCCAGTTTCTCCTGACACGCCCTTACACTTAACCCTGCGGCCTTACACTTGGGGACAGCTGTGGGGTTCTGTATGAAGTTCAGCCTTTTGCAGGTGAGCTCTGCCTTCGGATTCAGTGATTTGAGGGTTGGCCTCATTTTCTCCAGACTTACTCTATGCACTGCAGCGAGAGTATCCTTTCTGACCTCAGTCCAGTCTCGATTCTGCCCCACTACCACCCATGAACCCTTCACTGGTCGCCCACAGCCTTTAATTAAGGTGCAATCATTTTGACTTGGCTTCCAAGGCCATCTTTGATGTGGGCTCTGCTTTCCTACCCAGACTTAGTTCCTGATACTCGCTCCCTCAACAGTGATGTGCCAGCAATACTGATCTGTCCTTACACTCACACTCCCCGTTCTCCTGTCTCACAAGTCATGAACTCTCCTTCAAACTCTCCCATTGGCTTTCATCCCTATACCCTGCTCCATGACCCTCACCTTCTACTCTTTACCTGACTAACTCTAACTTCCATATCAGGTCTTAGTATGCATTTCCCTTCCTCCAGATGGCTCTGAACCCTAGGATAGATCTCACTGTTCTGAAGCAACCCAGTATCTGTATTTTGAGACATTAATTTGACTGCTTAAATTGTTGTAAATTACTACTTGTCTGCCTTCCCTTCCAAACTCTAAGTTCCAGGAAAGCAGGGATGAGTGACTTGTTCACTACTGTCTTTCCAACAATGAGTATAGCACCTGGAATGACAAAAATGCTTCATAAGCACCAAATGAATGAATGAATGAAAGAATGAAATGTAAAGAGTCCCCCTTCACCACTCCCAGATCCTGCAAACACTCAAGCTAAGGTATAATAACAAAAGGGGGAGAAATTACAATATGATTAAGATTTGTGGGATGAACACTTTCTGAAAAAAATGACACTTGAAAAATGCTAACTTGAGGTTAATCGAACTAAGTTGATTGTCTCACATGCTCTGATATAAGGAAAGTCCACTTTCTACCCTCAGGATTTGAAGTCCTATGCCCGCCTTTTGACAATTATTTTCATATTACATTTATGTATATTTTTACATTATTTTAATCCTGCGAACCCTTCTTCCTTGGACATTTTCTGTATTTCAGAAGACAGTATGCTACCTGCTGTCCATCTCACATGACAAATATGATCATTTGTCAGAATGTCAAGTTTTGTTCTTTTAAACTTATATGCCAAGCACGTCACACTACCTTTCATTCCACATGCATTCTTTGCCCTTCTCAAAATAGCTCTTAGCAATCATCCTTCTCATAAGTGAAGAGAAGAATTCCAAGGAGTGGACTGAAACGTAGAGGAGAGATTCCAAGTGCAGCACGTTCACGAAATACCCGCACGTCAGCAACAGACTGCTGTCCCGACTAAAATCAGTGTCTCTTAAAAACAAAACAAGCCCTGGCTGGTGTAGCTCAGTGGATTGAGCGTGGGCTGCGAACCAGGCATCGCAGGTTCGATTCCCAGTCAGGGCACATGCCTGGGTTGCAGGCCATGTCTCCCAGCAACTGCACATTGATGTTTCTCTCTCTCTCTCTCTCTCTCTCTCTCTTCCTTCCTTCCCTCTCTAAAAATAAATAAATAAAGTCTTTAAAAAAAAAGCAAAACAAAATAAAAAGCCCAGATTAACTTTCCTTAAATGGTATGTCTTAGGAATTCTATTATTTTTTTCACAAAAGTATTCCTGGCATAGAACCTGATGAAGTTCCATGTTACCTTTCATAGTAAATATTAAAAATATAGCTCCACCACATATTGAAATTTTTTTAAAATTTTTGTTTATTTTAATGTAAACATAATGAATATTTAGTAAGAAAAAATTACATGATTACCTTAGATATAAGATATCATAAATAGCTTTCTGAAATATAAAATAAATAATTCACTTTAAAAATTAAGACAAAAAAGAGATATAAAAGTGAATGCCTAATGAGCCAAACCTATATTGTATGACTCATTAAATTATACTTAAAAAAAAAACCCTAAATTTACAGTAGTACAGCAGAAAAATACAAATAATCTCAATGAAAATCTCAACTATAACTAAAGCAATAACAAAAATGGACAGTCGCCCTGGCTGGTGTAGCTCAGTGGATTGAGCGCGGGCTGCGAACCAGGCATCGCAGGTTCGATTCCCACTCAGGGCACATGCCTAGGTTGCAGGCCATGTCCCCCAGCAACCACACATTGCTGTTTCTCTCTCTCTCTCTCTTTCTCCCTCCCTTCCCTCTCTAAAAAATAAATAAATAAAATCTTTAAAAAAAATGGACAGTCAAGAACAGCACAACATTAAGCTAAAAACATTTATATGTACCCACACCAGTGACTTAAATGGATGTTGAGACTGTAATACCCCGATACAAAGGAATTTCTGTGCCTGAAAATTCTCATTGAATAACAAGATTTTCGTAGCTAAAAAGAGCAAAAAGTAGCTTAAAAGAATATCAAGCTAGAGCAATTCTGTGTTCTCAATTTCTGTGTGAAAGTTCCACACAACTGTGAGGCGATCGAAGAGTTCAGACCAGGACAGTCAACCTGTGCTTTTAATAGGTATCTCTGCCCTGGCCAGGTAGCTCAGTCCATTAGGGCATCATCCCGATACAACAGCTAAGGTCGTGGGTCCGATGTCTCTCTGGTCAGGGCAACCAGTACATGCAAAAATAAGTGGAACAACAAAGCGGTGTTTCTCTCTCTCAAAAATCAATAAATAAAAAAATAATAATCACAGTGATAGGTACTTCTATTTTGTAGAATAGCAAAATGGCTCTAAGTCTGCATTCATCTGGAATTAAGGTAACTATTTCTGAGAATTCCCACATTTGAGAACATGTGATTCCAATACAGGGCACCCTCTGCCAATGTTTCAAAAAAAACTACATGCACATGTCATTGCTTGCAACTGTCTATACTGCTCATAACCCATTCATTCCTTCCTTTCACTCTCCGTTCTGTTCCGGCCATGAGCATAGGTTACTACAACGGCACTTTGTACACATTGGCCTAGGGCGTCTTCTCTTGCTGGGGGCCCCAGTAGAAGCTGGCAGCTTTTCAAGCCATCTGGTAAGTGGCCAAGGCAGGATACACAAAGGGAGTAGATATGCTCTTTCCAAGATGTGCCAAGTATTAGGCCTCTTACAGATTCTTAATGGCATAGGGCCAAAAGCATAACAAGTTGTTTTTCTCTTTGGTGGGGCTATCTTGACATCTCCCCAGGGCACACTGAGTGTTACAGCAGGATCTGACATCAAGGTTTTCTGGTCTTCCCTTCATTCAGGGGGATCTGATAGTGTAAACAATTAGGTTAGGGAATTGGCAAGGGATTGAACCATGACTTGTTCTTTTCACGGCTTAAGTAAGACCTCTGTTCACTAGATCTGGAGGGTTCTTTTTTGTTTTATATGACGTGGTGGTTGCTCCACTCCCAATTTTTAACTAGGGAGCTCATTCATAATCAAGTAGGCACAGCCAGAGAGCTCTTACAGACAGGCCGGGTTGCTGACCGTGCCAGTCCCACTGCCTATTATGGTCATGTCTTGTCTCTGTGACCCCCATGGTTCTGCTCACTCACAGTGAAGTACTTCATACCAGCACTTTTGTCCTAGAGAAAAACAGCTGTTTTAAACCGATGTTTTAAAACAGATGTGGTAAGTTTATATCTGTACCCTTCTATACATATACATTTCAAGTGTTCATCTGGACTCTCTAGATTTGGCTATTTCTATAATTTTTAAAGTAAGATATTCCTAATGTTCTAACAGCCAACTTTCTTTGACTAATGAATGCATTTTTAAGTGTGTGTCTGTGTATGTACATTAACAAAGACAAATAAACAAACAAACAAACAAACCAAGACTGTCTGGATCAACCCAGCTAGTCTGTTTCTTACAGAATCTCTGATACATGAACCACATTGACAAATTTGATACAACTTAAATCATGCTGTGTTCATTTTCCTTAGTCTAGCATCCGTGAAATCTATTCCCGCATACATGTCCCACATTATGCTCCTGCCTACCATCCTCCTGTTGTGTACTTTCCAAGGCTGATTTTGAACTCTCGGCCCTAGGGGCATCCCAGGGTATGATTCTAATAATTGGTCTATGGATGAACAGATATGGAGCAGGAGGAAGATTGTTGGCTTCTCTCTCAATGTGAACTCTCACAGGTGAAGGTATACAGGCATCCACAAGCATGGGAGGAAATAGCTTTTCAGACAATGAACAAAGGAGGACCATTCTCTGTCAGGAAAGACTCGGGAAGGATTTAGAGGAGTTTGAAGATTCAAATTACTCTGCTGCCTCTAGTTCACCTTTTCCAAATGGATGCTCAAAGTTGCATGTAAAAAATCTAGCAAAATTCTGGTAGTAGTCCCTGGTGCTGCCCACCCATTATCTCCAGTTCTCAAACTAAGCACAATTGTATTTTCTTGCACCCTTGAAGTTATAAAAGGCCAGATGATTTGCTTTGACCAAAAATATGTGAGCAGAAGAGACATCTCTCACTTTCCTTCAAAAGCTTTAGAAGCCATTTCAAAATTTGCCACACTTTCTTTCCTTCCCTCTGCCCCAGTCATCAGCGATGGATGTTCAGAGAGTGGCCTGCATCCTGGAGTGAGGGTGATGTGGAGCAGAGCTGCCAACTCCCCCACAATAGATGTGTAGAACGAGTGAGAAATAACCCCCCTAGTGTTTTAAGCCACTGATATTACCACGACATAATCCAGTCTATCCTGATCAATAGAACTCTGAATTCAACTGGTAGATGAACACCGAGTTTGATTCCTGGCTGTCTCAATCTCATATGCACAAGATAGAGGACATTCTTTGAACACACTCATATAAAATACCTGAGCTTACATCCATTCTTTTAAAACAGAAAATTCATTATTTTGAGTCTATAATTCCTTGCTATCATTCACCCAATGCCATCAGCAGTCCCCCTACCTTGCTGTCCTTGAACTCCTCACACCCTTTATATTATAGCATGTAGAAACTACTCCAAGTCCCCAAACTGTATCTTTTACTGAGATATGTTTTTACAGATGACCATGAATGATAACTTCATTAACTGTTTCATCAACGGTCACCGTACTTAGGGAAGGGTGATGTCTCGTCCTTCCCTAAAGAGCTATGTCTCAAGATTCCTCATCACGTTCCTTGGTTGAAAGTAGCAGAGACTGACCCTGGCTGACTTCTTTAAAAGGGGGAGTTTATTGGAGGGATATTGGGATCTCAACATAGAAGACACTAAGTTAGGGGAACACACCTGGCCATGAAAAGAAGCAGAGGGAGCTCTGGAAGAGAAGAAATGGAGAAGCAGGAGGAAAGAACTCCCCTGCAGCTGGAGCAGTTGTTGCTACCCTGAAAGACCTCTGGCGGCTCTCTCTGTCCACGTACCACTTGCCCAGACTTCCGAATCCTGGGAGGAAATTTCCGTTTAGCAGAGCTTAGATCATACTCACCTACCAGTAGTTCCAGAGAGTAGAAGAGGAATGGTGTGAACTTTCAAAGTTTCATTATTAGATGCACAGACCTGAAGTTCTCTCCCAACATGGTTACACATCGTGAGAAGAGAGGTAAGTCCTCAAGGAAATCAGGTCCTACTAGGGAGAAGAATTAATGCTAGTCAACAGTGATACCAAAAAAGATAGCTGTCCACCAGGGATGTGAAAAAAAGAGAATAATATGGACCTTAATAAAAGAAAGGTTTGTGGCTTCATCATGTTATTAGGTTACTGTAAAAACTTAGGAAATATCCACTTATCATATGCATTTTTTTAGAGGGTCACGTAGTTAAAGGTAATTTGGGATGATATAAATCTGTCTTAAAACCAAAGCATATCATTTACTAAATATTTTAGGGCAAGTTTCTTAGTTTCTTTGAATCTCTGAGACCTTGTAGAGTTGTCTGAAGTTTCTGAGTTGATACGTATAGCATGCTTGGCACACACCCTGCACTAATTAAACATTAGTATTCACCCATTGTATATCAAACAGGGCTCTTCTCAGAAAAGAGCCAATAGGATGTGTCTATATGTACAAAGAGATACATTTTAAGGAACTGGTGATAGTTTTAGGATCACACAATAACAGAGGCTGGCAAGTCCAGAATCTGCAGGGTGGGCCAGCGTGCTGGAGGCCCACAGAACAGTCAGTGCTGCAGTGACGCTGCAGCTCCAGTCCCAAGGCCAAGAGGCTGAGGACTCGGGGACAGAGCCCCTTAGTCACAGTTCAAATGCAAAGTCTGTCTGCTGCAGAGTTCCCTCTTGCTGAAAGGAAGTCAGTCTTTCGTCCTGTTCAGACCTTTAACTGATTGAACTAGGCTCACTATGGAGGGCAATCTGCTTTACTCAAAGTCCACCAATTTAAATGTTAATTTCACCCAAAAACATGCTCATATAAACATCCAGCATAATGTGTCACTATATAGGTGGGCACTGTGGTCCAGACAAACTGATATGCAAAATTAACCATCACACCCCAAGTGATGTTATTATTCAAGAAAATAGTCTTCTTTCTTTCTCTGCATTCAATAAAAACTTACTAAATCTGTTAAAACCCATTGAGGAAGAGGTGTCTGAGGTTGGGACTATGGGGATGACAAGGTGGCGGGTGTGAGGCAGAAAACGACAAGTCCCAGAGATTAGGTACTCAAGCTTTAGAAGGGCCTCCCCCTTCCAGGAAGTCCTCTGCTGTTGCAAAAAAAGAAGGTATGGTTAGGCCACCAAATAAAACAACATCCACCAGCATGCACGCCTACCAGCCAATCTCGAACCTGATCAAACATGAGCTGATCATCTGCACACTTGGGAATGCCCATTCGTGGGACAACGCTGGAACAGCACTTGGCCCCACCGCAGGCCAGGCACATGGATGCAGATGAGTGAAATGTTTACTGCCAATACTCCAAAGCATGAGGATGGTGTGGGTGAGAAACACGATTTCTGCAAGGGCCTCTCAGAAGATATATTGAATCCAGAACACTAAGAGCCAGAAGTAACATGGCACATATTGAGCAATGAACGAATGTTCAAAATCAAGATCTTCATGAACTACACCCGCAGGCTAAAGGCAGGCAGGGTCCAAAGAAGTTCTGGAATGACTATGCTGTGCTACAAGGAGCAAATCTGGGCCATGAAGGAAAAAATCATTCAGACTCTGTCCAAGAAGGAAAAAACTAAGAAATAAATCTTCTCTTCTTTCATATGATCCAAAAAACATAAGCTTTTCTCTGGAGGGAAATGACTACGGAAAGGAACAGAACATCGGAGAAATCTGATTACTATTGATATATAGAAATTTGGGCTTAACCATGTGCTACTGCTATTATTTGACCACTTTTCATTTTCAAAAATGTCTACTTCTCATGGTTCTGTTCAATATGTGTAAGAGTCAAGGTGGAGCCCAGGTACCCTCAGCAAACAGGCAAACCCTTTCCTATAAGTTATGATGTCATCATTCTAAATCCAAGGAAATACAGGTGCTAGTTATGAAAAAGAAGCAGAATTGTAAACTTCAACACTCACAATTTGACATTATAAAATCAAGGCCTTGAGATCAGAAGAATATAGTAAAAATGGCGCTGATACAAAGTATAGCATGTATTGTACATATTCACACGATAGAAAGAACTCCCTCTTGAGTGCTGGAAAAGTGGTTTGGCTAAGCAAGAGCAAGGTTACTATGGGCAAGGGTTGGAGACTGAGGGACAAAAAGCACATGAGTGTGTCTATCTGTATCATAGAAGTGTGTACTGATGTGTGCAGCAGTGTTACGTGTATGTACATGGGTGTGTGGGTAGGTATATGTGCATGCACAAGTATGGGTGTGTAAACCTAGGTGTAGGTATAAGTGTGTATGTGCTAAAATTTCCCAGTCCTGGTGTTGACAGTATTAAAAAGAAGAAAAAAACTCAGGCCTTGCCATCATATTACCTAGGTGCTGTCTTAACAAGGTATATATGTTAAGATAATCTTTTACAGTTGCGGTATGAATGAAAGAAGAAAAAGTTTAGGCCATATTACCTCATTCCCTCATTAGTGTAGGTAGGTCTAGGCACTTCCCTAAGGTCTCCCGCGGACATACAAGGCAGTTGCTGGATTGAGTTTGAACCAAGTCCCTTTTCCTCCTTTCACTTCCTTCTTGACATTTCTTCACTCCTTCTTTTCCTTTCTTCCCGTCAAGAAGTATGGGAGTAGGGAAAGCCTTTCACATGGGAGACACTGGCGGCCCTCAGGGGAGAAGCTGCCCCCGCCCCTCCGGTAACATGATTTTTGCGTGTGCTCCTGGCCTGGGACATCTTCTTCTGGAAATGGGTTCACTGGTTCCTCACCACACAGAAGACCAGATGAGATTCACCCGTTACACTGTTTTATGAGTTTTGTTCTCTTTTGTGCTTTCCCACACAGCTTTCATCTTTTCTCAGTTGTATATGCTCCTTTTAAGTAGGAAGGCTTAATATGTGAATTGTGAAATTAATCAAACGGAGAGAAGAATAAGTAATTCTACAAAGCCTAACAGATTTACTCTAAGGAATTCTTAGGAACTGCATCATGTTTCTCCAAAGCAGTATTATCTAAGCCTATTACTTCACAATGATCTTTTAAGTTTTGTAAAGATCATTCATAGACTGAAAGATTAGATTCAGGAAATTAAAAGATAGCCAAAACCCAAGAAAATATCCTGTTTTAGAAGCAGTACAAAGAAAAATGCATAATACTAGTATTGGACTACAATCCCCGGATTATGAGTCTGATTACCACCTTAATCACCTCATTTTCCACTTAGACTACTAGGGAGTATTTTATAAAATTTGAATTAATTCAAAGTATAACAAATTCATAAAAGGCAAACTTGTTTTCACTTAAGTATTTAGCATCTACTCTGTGCCAACACTGTGAAAGAAATAAAATTAGTGTGAGAGAGCAAATTTCTAAGGAGTTGAAGAGGTTTTCTGGGAAGAGGAATTTCCAATTTTGGTAGTGGCCCTCTGAAGGCTTGGTTCACAAGGTTCCACCGAAGCCAGACATTCCAGCATGCTTGACTCATGGCTGGTGAGGCTGCTTTAAGAATACCCATGTCAGGAGCATGAGCACACCTGTGAGAGTAGCAAAGGAAGTAGCCATCACAGAACTTGTGGACCCCTGCTTGGGTCCTGCAAATATTGAAAAAAGACGACCACCTTGAGTTCAGAGAGGACACACACAAGTGTTCTTTCAGCCGGTCGGTCTCAAGACGCAGGCGTTGCAACCCCCACCTGCTCCCACAGCTCACCTGCCTGTGGCCATCAGGACTGTGGATCCTGGAAGACTTAGCTCACACCGCCTCCTCGGAAGTAGGTCCTCTTTGGCATAACTAGGCTGGCAGTACTTGATTTTTACTAGATCGTTTCCCCCGCCCCCCAATCCCACAGGTTCCCATCCCAGCATATGATTCTATTTGAATGGACATGAATTCTTGGAAATCTGACACCGGAGACAAAGAAACAGAGATGGAGTGATGATCAACACAACTGAAGTGTCCTCCTTGACTCAGGGAATAAAGCAAGCTGAAGATCGGGTTCTGATCCTTCATAGGGAGAAGAAGAAATGTACGTACATATGAATTAAGCGTAAGAAACATGATTTAAGCATAAATTAAGCATAGTTGGGACAAGAAATAATAACACTGCATTGAATAAAATGCCACGGGAAGGGGGGTAAAAGAATGGTCAAAATGATATGAAATAAATACGAGAAGATGTCCTGGAGGAAAAGAAGTGCATTCAAGATAAAGGAAATAGGCAAGGAGCCACAGAAAAAGAAGTTATTACATTTTTAGCAATTTTAATTTTTATATCCTTAAAAAGCATATAGCAATTTTAGAATAAAAGAAATTCTGGGAAAGGATGTTTATCTATTTAGATTCCTCTTTGACCTGATGCAGAGGGACAGTAGGAATGATACGGGTATAGAGTATTGACTCTGAATAGTAGTTTTGTGTATGAATTCTAGACTGTAAATGAAATCAACATTGACAATATGTAAGTCTAAACTTATAAACGTCACTAAACTTTTAACATTGGCACACTTTAATCTAAGAAGAATGCTTGGAGTTTGTCTTTTGACTTAAAAGTAATATTGTACTCCTCTCCTTTTTTTTTAACAGTAACTTCAAAATCTAAAAAATATTCTTGTAGTATATTTCAGAAAAAACAAGATGGTTATGTCAGGAGTACAAATTGCATCTCACTATAAGGCTTAGATGAGTCCAAAGTGAAGCCAGAGGATTAGATAAATCTCCATCACTGAGACGCTCAAAAGTAAACTAGCTAAAAATTTACAAGAGTCAAATGAATTTTGTAAGGTCTCTTCTAACTTAAATTCCATGAGTCCATGGCTCTAGCTGGGAGCCTTCCATCTGGGTAATCTTCTTCATTCAATGCAGAGTCTTTTTTCGAGGCAACAATTCCACTTCATTTCAGCAATGAGGTACAGCTGCCAGGGATTCATGGCATTGGGCTAGCAGTAAACAAAAATCTGGTTCTAGAAGCATGTACAATATATCACAGTCTCTGGAGTGCGTACTAAACTGAGATTCCTGGGCCCCATCTCAGGCCTACAGAAGAAAAATGCTTGCCAGTAAATCCCAGAAAACTACCTATGTAACAAGCTGTCCCCCTGACTGATACAACACTGTAATTTGTGAACTGTTCTAATGTTCTCATCTTGGACCATCCTGCTGAAAGGCAGACCAGGAAGGACTGTTCACAGTTCTGAGTGCAGGCATATAATCATCTGTTCCTCCAGGAATGAGTTAAGCTTGCAAGCATCTCAAATGCTATTTAAGCATCCAACCACCTCCGGGGACTAAATTTACAGCATGCAAAATCTTCCTTGACCTCTTCCTTACAAGAGACAATTTGTAATCTCATGGACATTAAAATTACTAACTAATCATACTCAAAATTCCTTGTCTTACCAAAGAACATTGAGTGAATAAGGCCTCAGTTATCAGCAGTGTCTGGTCAAGATTTAAATCTATAAATATCTTAGACTTTTTTTTCATTTTGATGTGATATTAGAAAAGAACACAGTATTCAGATCATATCTGGAACTGAAACCACAAAACACAAGTTAAGACATCCAAGGAAATCTACTCATTTATCCCCATTTTACTGTAAAAATATTAACTACTTAGTTATATTACCAAACCATAACTGATGTACCATCTGTCCTGTGGTTTATCATGGCATAAGGAAAACTGAGGGTCCTAGAATCTCACCTATCATTTTTCCATTACAGTTTTTTAAGTTCATGCCAAAGATTTAGTTATGGCATACTGAAAATATGTAATTGATAGCAAAAATCTGGCTAAACTGGGTTGATTAAGGGAAATCTAGTCCAAATTAATAAAAACATTGAGCATTAATCCTTTTATAAAATATTACTTTCAATAATATATAGGATATTAAATTTCAAATGTGAAATGCTAACAGTGAGCATGCAGAAAGTAAAGAAAAATAATCAATATTACTTAAGTTTTAGAAAATTCATTCTAGACCAGGTCTACACATGCATGTTCCTGTGTACAAAAACTCCAGAAAAAATACATAAAGGTATACATAATAAATTGTTACTAAGTTCTGAGAAATTTAAAAAAATGGATTCTCAATAAATTCAAGCAATAGAACATTAGGAATATTACATAGTCATTAAAAATCATACTTTCAAAGAATAACAAATAACATGGTGAAAGTTAATGAGATAATATTAAGTAAAATGCAGGACACGAAACCATAGACTCCATGAAAAAATGTATGCACAGAAAAGAACGTTAGAAAAAAATTCCTCAAAATGTACAGTGGTACTACTCTCTGCTTGGAGGCAGTACAGGTGGGATTACACAGGAGCTGACTTCTCTGTTCATGGTCACTCTCCTGATAGACTCCTGTTTATTCACGTACTTTGTAAAGAATTGATTTTTGAAGCCCTTAATTGCATATAATATCCACATGGGATTTTAATACAATAGGATGATCACTTACAGCGAACGGAACACTCTCTAGACAACCAAAGACACATGTATTTGCTGAGTGTGTCCTTGCTCTTACTCTTAAGAGCACAGAGCCCTTACTCTTGTAAAGCACAGAGATAAGAAACACCCTAGTAAAGAGCATGCAAAGTACTAGAAGGGCACAGAGCAGAGCAGTCAATTTTTTTGTCTCAGATTGGGGGTAAATCAGCTGAATTTTGACATTTGAGTCGGAAGGGCTCCGATTTCACACCTATTAAGTGTGATGCAAGTAAGATATCCGTATGGCATTGTCCAGTAATCTGTGGGATACATGAGAGTAGAAATCGAGAAAGAGTTCTGGGACGGAGGTGAGACATTGAGAGCCCCCGACACACGGGTGATAGTTAAAGCCACGAGAATGCGTGACATTGGTAAAAGTGAGCATAAAGAAGGAAGCAGGGATATGATCTGGAAGCAGAAAAGGCAGAAAGCCCTCAGAAACAACATTAGTTAAGGGAGGTACTAAGTAAGAGGGCCCTGAAAATGAAGGCCAAGAAGAAATAGCCAGTGATGTAAAAGAGAAAGCCAAACAGAGCTGATGAGAAAGCCCTGTGCGGAGTGTTTAAAGAAAGACAGGGACTGGCAGTACTAGAAGCCCAGTAAGGTGAGACATGAAACGAATTCATCAGAGTTAGAAGCAAGGTTCTTTCCAGTAACATTCGCCAGAGGAGCTTCAGTGTGTATCTGAGTGTGTGTGCACATGCATACTGATCGGGGTGGGAAGTTACAGGCTGGGACACTAAATTTAAAAATAAATGAGATATCCCTCACGAATTTTTATCCACCACATATGAGTGAGGGCCCAGCCTGTTCCATATCTGTGTCCCTCCTACCAGTCTGGATGGATGTCATTTCTTTAATTCCATAGTTGTCAGACTCCCACCCAAGTTGATTTCTGACAGTTCTGAGTGGCGGTTGTTCTGTATTTTAGTTGTCATTTTGATGTGGTTGTGCGAAGAGACGAGCCATGTCTGCCTGTGCCGCCATCGTGACCAGAAGTCCCACATTTTATGATTTTGATTTTTCCAGGGTAAGTATTTTTCTTGGCTTAAGTCTCCACTTATCATCTCATCATTCTTTGAGTATGAATTTCAGAAGCTATTCAAAGCTTCCTTAGCCAAGTCATACCCTCCTAAGACAATCATACCCTCTCCTGTTCAGCTGGCATATGACTAAAACTATGTCTAACAAGTTTATTGAGATGAATGGAAATGGAAAAAGTATAAATTCAGTTGGTATTTGAAGTGGGAAAGTAAAGCATGAGTAGGCTTTAGTGTATTTTTAATGTACTTCATATTTCCCAAACTGTAATTTTAATGAATCATCAGAAAGTATTGTGTCTGTACATACTATTCAGGGACTCTCAGGAAAAGTACAGTCATCACTGGTCTCTCAAGAAAACAGGTACAAGATTTTATGATACCCCATGTCTGAGCACTGAAGTACTCCTCACCGTCAGCACTGTCTGGTGTCACTCTTCTAGAACTGATGAACCAACCCCACCCAAAGAGTGAACCACACCAGCCCTTTCAAAGAACTTGGCACTTTTCTTTAAGTCTACCAAAATTGCACTATTTTTTTTTTGCTTGCTTGTGAATATAATGAAATGAAAACAACTTGTCTAATTAGGCACTACTGTCTTTTATGTCTCAAGTCAGCGGTGCTCAACAAGGGGCAATTCTGCTCCCCAGGGACATTTTTGCTCATCACAACTCAGGATTGGGAGTGGAGGAATGTTGTCACCAGCATCAAGTTGATAGGGGTCGTGGATACTACGGAACATCCCACAGAGCACAGGACAGCCCCCCTCACAGATTTGTCTAGCTGAAATATCAGTAGTGTTAAGGCTGAAACACCTTGTGCTAATTGATAGAATGTGTCCAGCTTTCAGAGAACCCTACTCATCTTTGAGCCCCAGCTAAGCTACCACCCCTCCCATGAGGCTTTCTCAGATCAACCCACAAAGACACCCTCCCAGGTTAAACTCTCCATAATTTAGGTTTCATTGGATGGTCACCTGACCCATCTCAAAGATTTCTTGAGGAATCCAATATTCATGTTCTCTGCTGATACTTCCTTCTCTCTCCCCTTTTCATGACGTGCCTGTGTTTTAAGACAAATTAAGCACTCACTCCTCCAGTTACTTTCTCTTTCAAATTTTTAAAAAAAATTTTCAGTATCTTTACTGTAATGCTGGTTTCACAGGTAACAAATTTTGAAGTGGAGAAGAGAACTAATTATTCCATTGTTTTTCCTGCAGAAATGTGAGTAATGTTTCTAGTAATCCCATTATTGTCAATGTCCTTTGTCATTCTACCAATCTTAAAAACAAACAAAAGGGTTATGATTTTTGGCTTCTGATCAATCATGTAATTCTCCTTCTGTTTAAAGTTTGAGTGTTTGGCTTGTTATTGCTACTGTCAGGAATTCATACCCCCATGAGCCAGTAGTGGTAAGAATGGGAGACATGGGTGGGTGGGGGTGGACTCTGAATGAAAGCTAACAGTTGTATGGAATTCTTAGCAATACTCTTATAAAACAAGTTATTTTCTTGAAAGAGAATGGTAATTTAATAAGTCTCTGTTGTATTGATCACTTTCTCTGATTCTTGAGGGAACTTACATTTATTTGTCATGCGTAAACATAGAAACTAAGTACATATGCAAGAGTTTGTCAATGGTGTCAAGTTCTGTCATAATGGTGTCAATATCTACAAAGTAATATTAAGGCTTATAATAATTATTCTTCTTTGACCCACCGATTGTTTTCAAGGCTAGTTAGATAGCCAGGTTGCTCAGTTGTATATTTCCAGGAAATGAAGAGTCATGTTGCAAAGATCTGAGTGTCTCGGAAGGCTGAAGGAGAGGATGATGTGGTGGAGAAGGGACCAGCAGAGGCCAGCCTAGAAGATCTTAGTTTTCACCCTGCACTGAAACCTCCCTCCCTCTCTGTTACTTCCCTACTGCCTCCCTCCTGAAGCAACACAAAGGAAGGCCCATCTGTCTTCCTCAGAAAATCCCTCCAGGTACTTAAAGGCAGCAGCCCGACTTTTGCAAAGTCTTCTCTTTGAACTCATTTTGACACCAGATGAAAGACAAAATAAAAATAAAAATTCAGAGAGATCATACTATATGATGTTGACACTTGAGTGCCTTTTGACATTTAAGTACAATTCAACTTGAAATTCAATCCTTATTTATTGGAGTATGCCTCTTCCAACTGTCTTCAGGGATTCTCAGACGGGGAGAGGAGCCAAAGACTCACTTTCTCCTGCTCACCCTGGCTCAGAGCTTATGTTTTTAGTGAATACTCAGTCATACTTGGTTATTGCCTTACATGGACATTCTTTTTCTCTTCTGTCTTGAGCAGTAACTCAAACATGAAACACAGACCCTCATCCTGCATTTTCCCAAAACCAATCACACAAGGCCTTTGTGTTCGTATCAAAATTTATAGTAGTTTATGGGGCAACAGAAGATGCTTGCAGTGTAGAAATGCAAATAACAAATATGTATAGCAGGCATCTTTGTAAAATTAAATAGTAGACATCCTTATTCTTAAGCCCTTTAACCACCCACGTTAGCCCTCTGCCCTTTAAACACTCTCACATAGATTTCACCCCTTCTTTTGGCTCCAACATTTACACATGACATTCTTAGCCTTGACCTCCAGCCTGTCTTCATTACCTCCTGTGGTACAGATCTGGGTCTAGTATTTGCATTATCAATGGTACCACTATTAAACTCATCAACCTGGCTCAAAACCACATTATTGTATCCAGGTGTTTTCTTTGCCATCAAATACTGTCTACTCTTAACTAAAATTGTAACTCACATGTAACCCCACCACTTCATTTGGCTTTATGCCTTTCAATATACATCTGCACATGGCTTTTGCTTTCAGTCTTTGTCTGCTGAAAGCCCTCATACCACTGCCAGATTCAGCTTCCAAAGACCGAGAATTCATTCCACTTCTTCCCCAAGCCCCTGACCAGATTTGCTGGGTGAAGTCCCACCTTTTCAGGTCAGTATCACATCAGCTTGCTTCTCTAAGAAACCAACAAAACATTTTCTCAATACCAGCCTGATAGGGGAACTCAAGAGTTAAAGATTTTAGCTTCAGTCATAGTTGATAGGCTTACGTGATGAATGCATGCGGAAAGCTGTTATTCTAGGAACTGGAATAACTCCAGGAGGTCTACAATCAATTGAACCTTTGTGTCCCAGGGGGTCTGCAAGTGATGGAGATGGTATCTGAGCCATTGTGTTCCAGGGAGGGACACATAAAGAATTGTTGATCGACAGATAAAGGAGTATTAAGGAAAATCTCTTGACTGCAACTCTTATCCCATTAACCTTTTCCAAACCACTTTCCTACCCTTTCTCCTTATAAAAATGTCTTCTTGAGATAAAATGTTAAGACAGTTTTTGAGAGTACATAACCCAAAGTCTTCTCAGATCACTGGCATCTGAATAAAGCCCCCGTAAAGGTTCAATCCTTGTCTCTACTTATTGTCCTGGTAGTGACAGGCAGCATAAACACTGACTTTTCCAGTTACAAAACCACTATTTGCTTGCTAGTCTTCTTCCAAGGAAACATGTATTTCTGCTCTGTTCATAATTTCCCCCACTGAGGTATACCACAACCAAATACCACAATATAAGTGGCTCAGACAACAAAAATGTATTTTCTCAAAATCCTGGAGACTAGAATCTTCTTACAAGAGTCATACTAAATTAGGGTCCACCTTAATGACCTCATTTTAACGTTATCTCTTTAAAGTCTCTATCTCCAAATATAGACACATTCTGAGGTATTAGGGTTCAGGACGTTAATATGTGATTTGAGCAGGGGGGTTAAAATTCAGTCCACAACACCTATCTAAGTTTTCTTTTTCCCTCCTCTCTTCTCCAAATTCCCACAATACTTAAGGCCACGTTCAAATCCTTCTTCCAGTCCTGCCATCTAGTCATTCTAGCTCACCTTTCCTTCTTCCTCTAAGCACTGACCTCACTCACCTTGGCATCTCCTTAGTTTCACCTTCTGGGTGCAATTCTTCTCTTTCCAGCAAGTTTATACTATTTCGAGCTCTCTAAGTTCTTGGTAAGTGCTTACTGAGTATAGATTTGAAATCCAATAAGATTAAATTTCCTCAATATGAATTGTCTTTTTTTTGACCCACTTTTCAGGGTCATATTTACTATGATGATTTTCATAGATGATGGCTAAGTGCCCCGGTAAAAAAAAATGTCACTAGTCTATTACCAACTAAAAACTAATGATTCAAGTCTTTGAGAAGAAAAAAATTATCTTCTATATAAGCACGTGAGATCTCTCCCCTAAATCTTAATTTTGTAAACATAAAATTTCATTTTTTATTTAAATTGTAGTACTTCTCTGTTGCTGGATAGAAAACCCTAATTCATAATGAATACTCTTAAATAACTTCTTCAAACATATTTTTTCCAGGATCTTTGTGACCAAATATCATAAAATGCAATCTAACCATCTCACTAAAATTCTTTCTTCTCCTTGGGCTCTGATACTTAAGGCCTTTTAACTTGAAAAGTTCAGCATTTATCTTATGAGTAAAATGCAAACTAACACTTACATTTCAGTTACTTTTAGAGTATATTCAAGTTGGCCTACCTGTATTACCTTGTTTAATCCTTAACAACTCCAGAAATGCATACTATGGTTCCTCCCATTTTGTATTTGAAAAAACTAAGGCAGAGAAGTGTTAAATAACTTGTTCAAAATATTACGGTGGATTAAAACAAAATAGTCAGACACAAGTGCCCAATGGCTTCACTACTATGCAAGATTCCATCCACAAATAGGAAAGAAGTCAATCTCTGTCTCTCTATAGTGTTCTTTTTTAAACCCTAAATTTTAAATTCATAATTTAGTTTCCTCATGTAAATCACATCCTTTTGATAAGGAGTTTTAATCATAGGAAATATTTTTATTTGTTCTAATATTATCACCTTGTGTTTCATTCAGGTGAGCAGTGTATGTAGAAAAAAATGATTTCATGTTTTTTAAGTATGTTTTATTGATTATGCTATTACAGTTGTCCCATTTATTTTCTCCTCTTAACCTCCTCCACTCTACACCCCACCTCCCTCCTGCATTCTCTCCCCTTAGTTCATGTCCATGTGTCATACCTGTAAGTGCTTTGGCTTCTGCATTTCCTATACTTTTCTTAACCTCCCCTGTCTATTTTGTACCTACCAATTAGGCTTCTTATTCCCTGTGCCTTTTACCCCATTGTCCCCCTAAACCCTCCCCACTAATAATCCTCCATGTGATCCCCATTTTTGTGATTCTGTTCCTGTTCTAGTTGTTTGCTTAGTTTGTTTTGTTTTTAGGTTTAGTTGTTGATAGTTGTGAGTTTATTGTCACTTTACTGTTCATAGTTTTTTTTTTCATCTTTTTTTAAAGATTTTATTTATTTATTTTTAGAGAGGGAAGGGAGGGAGAAAGAGAGAGAGAGAAACATCAATGTGTGGTTGCCGGGGGCCGTGGCCTGCAACCCAGGCATGTGCCCTGCCTGGGAATCGAACCTGCGATGCTTTGGTTCGCAGCCCGCACTCAATCCACTGAGCTATGCTAGCCAGGGCCACTGTTCATAGTTTTGATCTTCTTTTTCTTAAATAAATCCCTTCAACATTTCGTGTGATAAAGGCTTGGGGAAGCACTTTATCTGCTCTTCCATTCTAAATGAAAGCTTTGCTGGATAGAGTCATCTTGGATGTAGGTCCTTGCCTTTCATGACTGTGAATACTTCTTTCCAGATCCTTCTTACCTACAAGGTTTCTTTTGAGAAATCAGCTGATAGTCTTAAGGGAACTCCTTTGTAGGTAACTCTCTCCTTTCTTCTTGCTGCTTTTAAGATCTCTCCTTCTCTTTAATCTTGGGTACTGTAATTACAATGTGTCTTAGAGTGGTCCTCTTTAGGTCCAACTTGTTTGGGAGTCTCTGAGCTTCCTGGACTTATATGTCTATTTTCTCTACTAGATTGGGGAAGTTTTCCTTCATGATTTTTTCAAATAAGTTTTCAGTTTCTTGCTTTTCCTCTTCTCCTTCTGGCACCCTTATGATTCGGATGTTGGAACCTTTAAAGTTGTCCCAGAGGTTCCTAAGCCTCTCCTCATTTTTTTTGAATTCTAGTTTCTTCATTCTGTTCTGGTTAAATATATATTTCTTTCTTTTGTTCCAAATTGTTGATTTGAGTCCTGGTTTCCTTCCCTTCACTGTTAGTTCCCTATATATTTTTCCCTATATTTCACTTTGTACAGCCTTCACTTCTTCCTTTATTTTGCAGCCGTACTCAGTCATTTCGGTGAGTATCCTGATTACTAGTGTTTTGAACCCTGCATCTGATAGGTTGTCTATCTTCTCGCCACTTAGTTCTTTTTCTGGAGTTTTGATCTCTTCTTTCATTTGGGCCATATTTCTTTGTCTTGGCACACCTGTTACATTGTAAGGGGTGGAGCCTTAGGTAGTCACCAGGGTGGAGGAACCCACATCACTGTGTTGTGGCACTGTATGTGGGGAAGTGGTCAGAGAGGGAAAAATGCTGCTTGCTTGGCTCCCACCCCACTTTCAGTCACTTCTCTCACTTCTCACAAGAGAATTGCACGCTTCCGGGTGCTACCCTGGTGCTGATTGCAGGGTGGGTGGGCTTGTGTACATTCTAGGACCCCGTGGGCCCCTCCAATGGACTCTCCTGTGAGAGTGTTCATTTCTCTTGCTACCGCAATCCCCACATGTTTTTACATTCAGAGGTTTTGAGGCCTTATTACCTGGCACTGGAACCCTGGATTGCACAGTCTGTCTCACTCCCCAGTTGTTCCTCCTTGTTAATCTGCACATAAATGTGGGACCACCTGGTCCAGCAACCACTGCCTTCCCCGCCAGATCTGCCTCACTAGCCACTGCCTTGCCGTGCATCCTTTCAGCCCCAGCCACCTGTCTCTGCCTCTCTACTAGTTAGACTTCTATACAGTCCAATTTTCTGGCCCTTCTGGTTGCTTTTTGCTTTTAAATTAGTTGTTATCCTCCTTTTGGTTGTGTGAAGAAGCAAAGCATACCTACCTATGCCTCCATCTTGCCAGGAAATCTGATTCCACATGTTCTTAAGCTTTGTGGTTTCCTTTGTAACCAGCTCTCTGATTTAAGGCCAAACCAGACAGCAGGTCTGTGTAAGATTATGCTGCCCTCAAGTGACAGGTGTTGTGAACTGCCTGTAGCTTGGATCCCGGCAGAGACTAAGCCCAACTTGAGCTGAGAGTAGCTATTCACCAACTGCTCACACACTACTCTCCAAAGCCAATACAGTTTTCACAGAACAAACACACAGAGTGGGAGACTAGCCAATTAGTGCCGATATTTGCAATATTACATATGTATTTACAGGTATTACATACTTTTACAACTGGGTAGCAGGAAATATCAGAAATGCTCTCCCTGCGAACTCTACATGCTAACAGAGAAAATTAATATATTAATTTGAAAATTATGTTTACAAAAACCGGAAAATTCTCAAAACTTCTCCAGGGGAGTACGTAATTTTCCTATTTGATTATACAGCCTGACATGGCCAGCCATTTTAAAATCTTAATCTTGGAAACATGAACTTTAAAACATGCACTTAAATCCTCTGGCCATAATTATGAGTAGGGAAAAAGCCTGTGTTGATGAGATAAAACAGCAGAGACTGTGCCGTTCAACAGAACCCAAGGCAGATCTTGAGAAACAGCCTGCTTTCTGGCAAAGGCAGCGGCTAAAATCCCCGTCGGTCATCATTGCACACGGTAAGTCTCATCAAATGTGGAGTCAGACAGGAGAAACAGAGCATCATCGGAGGCTACCAGAGGGCCTCCAAACTCTCTCGCAAAGTGGCCTGCTCGCCGAGCCTGGGATCCCTGCCATTAATACATTTCTTTCTATTTCCAACATGATTTCTCTAGTAGTTCCTCTGGTCGTCTGATTTTGAAATATCAAAACACAACACTATCTGGAGAGAGAAGACACTATACAGCATGAATTCTTAAGCATAGATTAACTTATCAGAATACTTACTGTCCAGAGAAAAGCAGTAAGTGAGGCTTGGGAGAAGAGGTGCAGCTGCAGACAGTGTGTGATGGACGGGAAGGTGCAGGGCTGACCCGAAGCTCACAGGGCACTGCCTGCCGAGCAGAGCAGCCTTGTAGCTGCGGACCTGGGAGCAAAAGAGGGTCACTTCACCTGACGACGGGAAGCCAGCACTGAAAGGGGAAGGGGGAAGAGTCTGAAGCAAAACAGGCTTCTTGAGAATTTTGTAGAGGGTTGGCCTTGTTGGAAAGTTAGCAAAGAAAGTAATGATGTAAATAGGTTTTCTTTTCTGTATCTCTGAGAATGCAGTTGTTCGCTGGTCGTTTTGTGGTGACCTTTTCCAGGTTGCACTCTTGTTTGCAGCAGTAGTAGGTGTTCTTTCCACAGGAAATACGGGTTCGGTATCTGTGCTCATCTCCTAGTGAATCATGCGCCTCTGTCAGTGGTTATGATAGCTCTTTATCATCTAAAGAAGACCATCTGAGATCACGTTTCACATTCCTTCTGCTTAAATCCCTCTATTGCGTGACCAGGAGAGACCCCAAGCACCAGTAGGAATACAAACTTAGATATGGGGTGAACCGCATCAGATTCCTTGACTGGTTCTAACGTCTGAACCAAGGCCGACGCAGCAGCCCAGCTGACTACACCTTGGAAGCTCACACCTGAAAATGAGTGTTATATATAGATAAAGCTGCCTGGTTAATTCTCCCAAGATGTCCGAAACTGGTTCTCTTCTCCTCTCTGTCCCTTTTCCTCGTTTCAAAGACAACATACTTTAAGTGGAGAAGCACTTGTTTTATTTGCAACCTCTAAGGCTGATAGCCAAAATGTTTTCTTTAATAAAGGCAAGGCGACGCCCTGGCCAGTCGGGATAGATTCTGGGTGTAGACAACAGGCCTTGGGCTAGTTTACAAGTTTCTACATCTCTTGCTGAGTCTCAGTTCCGCTTTCCACTCTTAGTTTTCAGTTTTCATAAGGCTTTAAAATAAGTCTTTTCCATGATTTAAAATAAGATCTATGTTTTGAAAATGAAGCCAAAATAGTGTTGCTTACAACATTTTTTAAAAGAAAGGAACTCAAACAAGAATCTACAACCTTCACACTCTCAATGTGGTGGGTTGATATACAGATTTTTTCCAAACGTGTTGATCACATCTTAATAGCCCAGTTACCATGTGAAAATACAGTAAGAATTTTTAAGGTAAAAAACAAGAATATTCATAGTCTATTCACTGAAGACTATACAGGAAGGAATACTAGATATCAGATGTAGAAATATTACTAGAAAAAGTCAAGACATGTGTAACTGGAATATAAAAAAATAAATAAATAAAATGCACCTCATCTGGAGTCAAGTTAATGTCCAAGTCCTGGTTCCAACCCTTTTTGTCTCTGGGATATTAAGGAAGTTAGTCAATGTCTCTTACTCTGTTGTTTCATGTATTAAATGGTAACAACTGTCCCTCTGCTTGGATTATTATAAAGATCAAAACGAAACCAAGCCAGTAAAGTTCTATTATACATTATTAAAAGTGATTCAATATTACCTAATGAAGCATCAAAATAATAGTAATATTAATAATGAGCTAAATCCTAACACAAGTTCCTAACTCATCCAGAAAAGTTGTTTTCTTCACGTACTACGCCTTAAGGTATGAGAAGTGTGACAAGCATGTAAAAACTGGACAAACACTTCAGGGATTAACCCTGGATTAAAAAAGGCGGTAGGCTAGACGGTCTCTCCAATCACCATGACTACGCCTTTGAAGCTCACACCTGAAAATGAATGTTATTTATAGATAAAGCCTCCCGGTTAATTCTCCCGAGAGGATTACAAGGCTGCCAATCAAGGCAAAGGCCCAGCAGGCAGGGTTTGTTGAGCTGATAAACAGGTTCTGTCAAAGCACTTGTACAAGTGAATTTCAGAATCACTGACTCCCCCACACCCTGTTCTTATTCCAGAAGAAATTATATCCTCCATCTAAGAAAAAAGAAAGGCACTGCCTTTTGCCTGGTATTAAATAGATGTGTTTCACCTAAAATACATTGTAGGTTACACAGAGAATATATGTGTTCTATATGCACAGATTTTGGAAGTTGTACGAGATATTCAAAAAAGCTGTCTGATTTTTCACAGGTATCTCAAAGTAAATTATATTTCTTTGCCAATTATAACAACATTCTTCTACACCCAAACTTGGACTCCTTCTCAGGCTCCAAACCCAGATTTCCTTGTGTATTTAGGACAATTTTCCTGGACCGCCCAAAGAGACTTCATATTCATATGTCCAGAAACACCGTGATGGTTTGGTCTCAGTGAAAATATCACTCTCACTGTAATCACCTGGTTGAAACTTTACATCGTTGTTAATCCCTTATGCTCACTGCCAACGCAGCCATGAACTGACAAAAGCCTTTGCTTTCTATCCCTGAGGTGCCTTTTATATTCATTTGGTTCTCTGTTCTATTCCTGTTGTCACTGCCCTTGTCCAGGAAGCCATCAAATTTCAGCGGCATCATCTGTACAACGTCTTGACTGCTCCTCCTGGCTGTCTCCCCATTCCTATACTTTTCATATTCCTAGTGGAGGGTCATCTAAACAGCCAGGCAGCAAGACTAAGAGTCCTTCACAAGGCACTTAATGACCTAAATCACGTCTGTCTTTCAGACATTTCTAAATTGATCATCTCCACAAATTCCATTCTCTAGCCACACACACACCGCTACTATTCCTCGGATGCTGTACACTCATAGGTCAGGTCTTATAGTCGTGCTGTTCCCCACCTCTGCAAAGTTCTTTTCTCCCTCCTCCAAATAGTAACACTGCTTATCTTTCAAAACCAAGTTCAGGTGCTACTTTTCCACCTTCTCTCATTTGAGCTATACCGCAACACTAAGAATTTACCACTATCCCCCAAACCTTTATAAAGTCCTGTTTGTAGTCCTAAAAAAGCCCTTCTTTCACTCATGCATGTTGTTTTCTCACTAACCTGTAAATCCCAATCCAGTAAGCATGGTATTTTTAGCTTGGCATTTCCTATGGTCTCTAGTAGTGTGTGTGTGTGTGTGTGTGTGTGTGTTTTATCCATCGGTAGCTCATCACACGTTTATCAAAAGTGATGGCTACCGTTAAACAAGTGCTTATTATGTACCAGGCTCTATGTCTAACCCTTTTCACCACACTGCAGTCACTTAATCCTTAAAATAAATCTATGAAGTAACATCTGCCCCACTTTATAATGGAAGTAACAAATATCCAGAAAGGTTCAGCAGCTTCCCCAAAGTCAATGCTAGGGCAGAGTCAGAGCTGCAACCAAGTTCTTTCATAATTTACAGATTGTGCATTTAATATATAGCTCTGGATAGTTAATAGTTAACCCTGCAACTCCCCAAAAAACTAGGGAAGGTAAAAAGGCTGCCGTATGAATACTGACCAAAAACATCAAGAACATTGGCGCCGTAGACTGTGCCGAAGATTAAATAAAGTGAAGTATACAAAGTGCCCAGGACAGTGCCTGGAACACAGGGAGAGTTCAAACAAGGTCGTTTGTTTTCCAGGTGTGAATAGTATAGAAAGGATACTTAAACTCACTCCCTAAACCATGAAGTCCCAAGTCAAGGAGACATGCTTTAAATTCACAGTGGTTTGAATGTCGGATGAAAGGAAATACTGTTTTAAACATAAATGTATTAAACATTTCTTAGTATATATGCTATAGATGGAAAAATATAAATATATTAACAAAATTGTTTGGGAAAACTTATGATGGTCTCATAGATGATATTATAAAGACATCTACGTACTTAGCTTTTGAGGCTGATGGCATCTCCCATAATGCATTCCTCTCCCCCTTTTCTGGGAAGAGAGCGCTGGTGCCTTATGAAGTTCTTCCAACAACAATAATCATACCAATGATTGTACTATTCACTGGAAAATTATGTATCTACTCTTTTACTGTTCATAAGACACCTAAGAAGTTGGCTTTGCTCTTATTTTTCTTGTTGATATTATTATTATTTAAATGACAAAACCAAAATGTGAAGAGTTGAAGTTATTTGCCCAAAATGACACTGCTGTCCATGACAATAACCAGAATTTAAGCGTGTGTGCGTCTCTGACTCCGGAGCCCAACCTCTTAATCACTCGGTCTGCTTCAGTCAATCTGTAATCTACTGGTGCTATGACTTCTTTTTTCTTTTATAAAGGGAAATTTTAGTGTGATTCATTGCATTATAAATACTAGCTTCTTTTTAAAAACTCACTCAAGGAAAACACTCATTGTCTAGGAAATCCCACTTCTTGTAATTTAACACAAAGAGTAGACATAAACAAATTATACTTTGTGTAGTCTGAATTCCGATACCGTAAGACCAGAAGGTTCCATGTACATTTATCTGTCCACACCGTCTCTTTCTACAATGGCCTGAAACCAAGAGTGACGTCACTGCGGGGCACACTAACTTCACACCACGTGACTGTGGTATGGTGATGTGTCCTGGGCACATCTTTATCTTGCTCTCTATAAAGGTCATATCCGTGATAGGTCAAATAAGGTATTTTAAAAATTTCAGCTTTTCCCAAGTCAGCAACATGGTCCAGTCTTTACATTTACATGTTTGCGTTGCGGTTTTCCTAGAGATTCTCTTTTTCTAATTTGATATCTATCACTACTTTCTTTATGACATGGGCTCTCACTTTAAAAAGGATCCTGTAAATAACTGTTCACTAGAAAAATCCCTCCTCTGTAGAAAACTGAAGTTATAAATTTTGTGCTGGACTTGCTCACAGAAATCAGAGAGGCTCACTCCGGTTTCACCATCGCTGCCTCTGACCTCCCCTTTCTCCACCACATAAAGAAGCAGAGAGCGGACAGAGAGGGTTTAATTTAACGTGGTGGTGGTTTGGGGGGCCCCAGCCTCTGATGACAGTAATTAGAGGTTATTCTTGCCAAATTCAATATTTTAAAGCTGAGACAAAGCTTTCATTTAAAGCTAACTTTCCACTACTCATAAAGCTCGAAGTTATTTTCCTTGTTTCTTCGGACATCTTAAATGATCATCCTGAAGCGCCAGAGATACCCACTAAAAGACACGTTTTTCCTTAAATATTCTGAAGTGTTATGTTTTGGGGCCAATCTTCTTTCATCCTTTTTAGCTTTGTATTTCTGATTCTTTGGCCAGACCTAGAGTCATGAAAGTCTAGAGCTATTCCAAGGGGAGTTAAGGTCCCAGGCAAGTCATATATTCTGTCCAAAAATATTTTATTTGAATAAATTATTTAAATTAAAGTTTAAATGTAAAATGGCAACACAGCCCAAAGGGTGTGTATGGAAGAGGAGCAATGCTCTTGTTAAAAATGGAAGATGCTGTAGTCTGGTTTAGGTGTAGGAGGAGCCCCAGGTGTACTACATGGCAAAAAACACACACCGTTTGGCAGCACAGAGGAAGCACCGGAACCAGTCTTGGGTATGGCAGAAGCATTGGGATTATCAGGCTGTGAATTTAAACCAATCATGATTAATAAGCTAAGGGCTCTAAATGGGAAAAGTAGGCACAATGCAAGAATAGATGCATAATGTAAGTACAAAGATGGACATTCCAAAAAAGAATCAAAGAGAAATCCTAGAAATTAAAAAACACTGTGATGGAAATGAAGAATGCTTTTGGTGGGCTTATTAGGTGACTGGACATGGCTGAAGATACTACGAATATCTCAAAAGAAACTGTCAAAACGAAAACATAAAGAGAAAAAAGACTGGGCGAGGGTGGGGGTGGGATGCAGAATACCTAAAAGCAGAATAAAAAGCAGAATATCTAAAAACAGTGGGACAAATGCACATAAATGAAGAAAAAGATAAAGAAAACCTTACACCTAGTCATAGTATATTCCACTGTAGAAAATCAAAGGTTAAAGAAAAAAATCCCCCAAGAAGCAAAATGAAAAAACACCTTAACTATAGTGCAGCAAAGATAAGATTTATATCCAACTTCTCAGAAACCATGCAAGCAAGAAGAGAGTGGAATGAAATATTTAAAGTATTGAGAGAAGAAAATCAAGATATTCAGGAAAATTAAACAATGTTTTTATATCAGCCATAAAGGCAAAAATATTTTCAAACAAAACTATATAAATGAAATAAAATGCAAATATGAGAAAAGAACACCTGAGAATCAGGAAGCATACGTAGTTTAATCTTTAAGATCGTTTTTTGAATCAGAAGCCACAAAAAATATTAGAGAGGCTTACACAGCAACTGCGGCCGCAGCTGAGATGGTGATTGTAAGAGACATTCATTGCGGGAAAGGACCTGCACCTACACAGGAAAATAATGCTTCCCGTCAGTAACACAGTACATAAATGTAGGGAAAAAATAACAACACCTAAGATGTAGCTCACTTACCACGAGTAAATTTATTTACATGGATTGACTCATTTAAGTGGATTAAGGCAACGATTCCTGGTGCCCAGTTCCTGAAGCCAGACAAGCGGAGGGCGCAGGGGGCCTGGCTCCGGAGTCCACACCCCTACGCACGAGGCTGTTTCCAGTGGGCTCTAAACAGGAAATGCACCGCTTTCTTCCCTACCTGTAAACGCCGTCCGTGGAAGCTGGCTGAGGCACCAGTTTGAGCTACCCATTCAAATGACTATCATTACTTAGGCTTACAAAAGACAAACTTAACCTTTTAAACACCTCTGATCCAAATTTGTTAGGAGTTTTCCAAATAAAAAATGAGTTTTATTTGAAACTCGAAATTTCTATCATCCCCTGATACTGAATTCCTTAAAATTTTTAACTTCTGTGTAAAGAAAGTTTCTTGCATTAATTTGCTCAAATTTATTTCTTTCAAACTTAAGAAGGTGTTTTTCTTTTTATGTTGAATGAGTCCATATTCCTAAGGCCCACAGCCTTCAATATTTTATACATTACAAGTGTATCTGTTTAAAGGTCATATTCTCCCAATTCCTAAGATTCTATTGAAAATGTTTGTTTTAACTCATATAACCTGTCTTAAAAGTGTTTCCAATTACTTTGATAATATCATTTTTCTGGAAGGTTTCCAGCTTTGTTATTATTATTTTTTAACTGAATTCAATTTTTCTGACGTGGCTATACTGTGGTTTTATACAAGAGCAAAATGATGTGCTTTGTTGTATTTCTAAAACCATTCCTGATGCTATTCACTAATTTTTTTGGTTGTGAGGATTATAAGTAAGTCGTTGGCCAATGATTTCAGAAACAATCATCAACTCCAGTTTCTCCATTGTAGTGAAATGTAACTGATCACTTTCTCTAAAATGCATTGATTCACCAAATACTAGGACCCTGCTGTGTATAAGGCACCGTCGAAGGGCAGAGCTACTTGAAGAAACAATGAACAAGTGCAACAGAGAGAATTTCAGATAAATCATTTCCAAGTGCTGTAAATGTTTCCTTTATTCATTGAGTTTACACATTATGAAACAGCATCAAATGTACATGTTTTCTCCAGTTCACCATCCTTGTCTGGGTCAAAAACAAACCTGTTTTCTTATCTAACATTTTCTTCATCAGTTGCTCACTACCCACGGTTGTTTCAATAAAACAGCTCATATAATTTAGCTTAAAAGAAGGAGAAAGAGGAAGAGAAGGAGAAAGTTATAAAGAAGGAGAAAAAGAAACCACTGGACAATTTAATCTAAAGGCTATTAATGGTTTTAATTATGGTTACTTTGATGAAAAAATTGCTATGGTAAAAGTAACTGCGTTATAGACTCATGTTACTCGTACTGTCTGCTCAGTTCCAGAGAGCGGAATCGCAAAGTCATTCTTACTTTGTGAGTAGTATTTTTACTAACAGGGAAGATTTGCCTCGTCTGGATGCAGTGTCCAGCATAACACAGCATTTGTAATAGCAGTGACAAGCCCTTTGCCTAGAAGGTTTCCAGCAGCAATCTGAAGTTCAATGAAATGTAAGTCCTAGTAAGCCAACAATCTATTACAAAGGGAATAACAAGTAAATATTTACCTAAGTTAATAAAATAACTCTCCAATGTTATTTTTATATTTGTCAAATCTTTAAGCCAGAATAAAAATAAACAAATAGCTAAAAGAAATACAATTCGACCCAATAAAACAAATAGTGTATCTCCTACTTATTTTTTAAGATTTCAGTTTTAAATTGTGCACATTCTATAAATAATGTAAATTTTACTAACAGGTTCCAAACTGTAGACTCAAAATGAAAAATGAAAAATGTGGGTAAAAACTCCAAAGGAGAAATAACATAAATACTTTCATCAAGAATGTATTTCTATGCCTCAAAGGCCAGATATATAGAGATGTCTTAGAATAGCAAATTAGGTTCCCACAAAAGAAATGAGTCCTGGAGTTTTAAAAGGGACAGAGTTTTGAAAGTCAGCACTGAAATAATTTGAATTACATCAGGAGAAGAGAAAGGATACGTAGAAAGGAGAGAAACACATGGAGCAAAAATAAGAATAAATTATTACCTGCTTACTGTGGGACAGTTAATGGTGTGAAGTAGTGAGTGCTCATGAGATTCTCACAGTGAATCGCTCAGGTCAGTATTCTTATCATTTAACATCAGAAAACAGAAGCTCCGAGAGGATCGTCACAGCAGCAGTCAAAAGAGCCAGAGCTTGCATGTGGGCATGTCTTACTCTAAAAATAATGTTAACCAAAAAGTTAAGGACATTTTGCTTAAGTAAGCAAAAAAGAAGTAGAAAGTATTCACTCATTTAAATTTTTGTACCTTTTTACTTTTAAATAATTTCAAGCACGCCTAGGATTTGTGGCAATGGAAGGGGATTTCATTTGGGATATTGAACACACATGACAATACACAGACGACGTATCACAGAATTGTACGCCTGAAACCTGTACAGTTTTCATAACCAATGTCACTCCAATCAATTCAATTTGTTTAAAAAAAGAGAAAAAACAACTTTTCTAGAAAGAAGGAAAAGAATAGGATGAGAGAGATATAAATAAACAAATGTGATAAAAAATGAACAATTGGGGAGTCTGGGGAAGGATATATCAGTTACTTGTAGTATTCTGGCCACTGTTTTGAAATTATTTCAAATTTAAAAGCTACAGAATTTAAAAAGTATGTATTTTTACATACGATTTTTTTCTTAATCAGAATTATTAGAAAGTAAGTTTGAAGATATGAATGCCATGTCATCTTAAAATACTTCAATGTAAATTTCCGGGAAAGAACAAGAATATTATCTTTTATAAGCACAGTACAGTTGTCAAAAGCAGAGCACTGATATTGATACTATCATCATATGTACAGACTGTATTCATATTTCACCAATTGTCTTAATAACGCCCAGGAGCAGAGCCTAGAGCTATCGTAATCCAGGGTCCTATAATCCAGGATCACATGGTTCATTCAGCTGCCATATCTCTTTACTCTCCTTTGATCTGGAACAGTTCTTCCCTCTCCGTCTTTCATGGCTTTCTCGTGAAAAGCCCGTTACTTTGTATAATCTCTCTCAATTTTGGTTTTGTCTAATGTTGCCTCATGATTAGAACCAGACTATGCAATTCTGGTTAGAATTCCACAAGAGTGATGCTGTCTGTGTCTTTCTCAGCATCAGAAAGCACGTGATGTCGGTTTGTCTCACCGCTGATGATGTTAAGTAGTGACTTTCATAGGTAGTCTTTATCAGATTTCTCCACTGTAATTTGTTACTTTTCTCTTTTAACTAATGTGTGGACAACTGCTCCATAGCAAACTGTCACACAATATTAACCATCCATTTATAAGTTCTCCAAAATTTGACCAGTGAGGCAGGCCCTTTCAAGTTTGTTCTATATCGTTTTGACACATCTCTGTGATTTTTGAGCATTCGTTAACTTTTGTTATGACATCTCAGGCTAATTTTATCATTTCCTTGGTCCGGCTCTTGCTTCTTTTCCAACAATCCTTGGTTGCGTTTAGTAAAGATTTTATTTAGAAACCAAGATTTGGCTACTAAGTGTACTCACTGCTACTGGAGTATTTTTTCACGCCCTCAGAACACAGAACGGGGAGCTGTGTGTGTGTGTTTGTATGTACACACACCCAGATAGGGAGGGAGGGAGGCAGAAAGAACAAGCTGTGAATTCATAGTGATACTCCCAATCCCAATCCAAAATAAGCAGCTTCAGGCTAATCTTCTCCCAGGGCGTAGCTGTACTCTAATCAGCAACAGTACGAAACTGGACTTCTTTTACCCTTAATGTATATCATTATGAGCATGCCACACACATCAGGGAACAGATTGCTCACTGCAGCACTGCGAAAAACAGTCCGACTGCCTAGAGTTCAATATTTGGGTACAATTCTTCAGGTCATTAATCTAAGGTTAAGTTTTCAAACTATTGTATTCAAAAGTGACTTGGGCTCATTGTCCTCCCACCTTCAATGTGGTTGTATTTTTCATTGGAAATATTTAGTTTCACTTGCTTCTAGTTCTGTTCCACTTTAAGTCCCCTCCTTCTCACTGGCAGTACATCACTTTGTGGGTTTAGTTTGTGTATGTAAAAATATTAATATCATTACAAAAATCAAGCTGTACAACCATTATACTTGGAGATGAATCACCCTCCCTCACTCCCAATCCCTCACTTCTATTCATTCCTAGTAGGTAGCCAATCTTATTGGTTTCTTAGCTTTTCCTTCCTGTGTTTCTTTTTGGCACAACTAAAACACTGATGTAATTGCTGTCTCTCAACCAGCTGATGCATCCTGTAAACTAAGCTGACTACTCTTACTTCATAAAATATTCGTTGTAGGGGTAGCCTTGAACTTGATAGTCTGTTGCAAACATCTAATTTCTGAAGACTGCAATATCACTTTTGGTAAGCATCCCCTAGCAAAGGGTAGGCGGTCAATACATTACTGTTGAATAATAGCTCATTGTTTTGAATGGCACATGGAAGAAAAGTGAAATGACCAATATAATGGAACAAACAAGAACTAGAAAAGATACAATAAAGCAGAGGTCATTAATAGCAGCAAAGACTGTATTCAAACTTCTTTGGGAATTTTTTTGTAAAAAAAATAGTAATAAGGAACAGTAGAGATTTTAATGCATGAGACATTTCAAGGTGCTAAAAGGGGAGAAGAAAGCAGTTGTTTGGTAAATTTAAGAAGAAAAATATACCATGCCAAATGTTGTTGAAAAGGATAGTTATTAAAGTTAACTCAGGAAAAAGCTTTAAATCCTATAAAACTAATTTTTCTTTCAGAAAATGGCAAGAATAGATATCAGTCCATACTGAAAAAATTATTTTTTTTCTCAAATATCATACAATAGTTGACGAAGATTGCATTTACCTTAGGACTTAAAGCTCTTTTTTTTTTATGTTTAGTTGTCTGTTTTTGCCTTACTGTTAATGAATAGGATTTGTTAATTCTCTTATGTCAATCCTATTACTTGTTCAGAGCTATTTCTGCAAAGGTCATCAATATCCAGGGATCTTAAATCTGAGCTTAAGCCTGTCGAAGTTCAAGAGGAGTTCTGAGTGCAGGAATTCTTATCCGCTGAACCTAATCAAGGACACCAAGCACAGAGAACCAACTGTGAGTTGCAGTTATTCTTGATAATATATCTTTTTAAATTTTACCTTCAGGGAAACAATTATGATCTCACTGTTTATATATTAACGTGGGTTCTTTTGATATAGTGCAAGGTGACAGTAAGCAGTAATTTACTATAAAAACAAACAGTGTGCATCTTTCTGCCTTAAAGTGATTTGCATGAGATATCTTCACTAATGTAAATTCAGAGTAAATGCATAATTTTTAGTGTAATAATTCTAGAAATGTATTGTCAAATCAAACCATGAATAGAGAATTATTTTTGAAATTTAAAATTCTTCAGTCCTCCCTTTGAACGAAAGGAGAACTGAAGGAAAGAAGTAATGATTCCCTGCACTTTCTGTTTGAAGATCTGACTTCCAAACTGTAAAAGGGAGTATTACCCTCAGCACTGAAACCCTCTCAGACCCCTGCACCAAACACCCAGTTGTGTGTTCTTGGGCTTTTTTCCTTAATATTATATGTTTTGTTGTTTTTTCCTCTTCAACTTGAAAGTGGGACTGATAACATTTGTTTCAGAAGGTTACTTTAAAGTTTAATGAAACAGAAGTGATGTTTTTAAGGGGAAAGGCTACAGGGTGCTATGTTTTGCATGCCACTCACTGTTCCTTCGATCATTGCTCTTCAATGCAATTCAGAAGCTGAATCTGTCCAATTGTGTTGAGAAAAATGGCTGTTATGGTCTGTTAACTTTCGCAGTAGTGCCATGGTTTAAGATTTAGCTCTGAGAGTCAAACCCAGATTCGAATCCTTGCTCCACCATTTACTATAAGATCTTGAGCAAGTAAATTAAATTCTGTCCTTCAGCTTCCTCATTTGTAGAGCGGCATTAAAAATTG
The DNA here is from genome assembly GCA_004024845.1 of Tonatia bakeri. Lineage (NCBI taxonomy): Eukaryota > Metazoa > Chordata > Mammalia > Chiroptera > Phyllostomidae > Tonatia > Tonatia bakeri. The sequence goes on from PVIA01002544.1 coordinate 80,630, forward strand.
TTCCAGCCACACGTGGATGTGTGACAATTAAAGGATTTTGACACAAAATAATTGGAACAATGCCTGGCACATAGTAAATGTTCATAGTAAGTAAGTACATAATTATTATTAATTAAAGCATTTCATTATATAAAATATTGAGATATAATTTTATGAAATTTGGTACAAACAGTAATTGAAAAAATCAGTAATAAATAATGTTTGCTAAGTACATAGACCTAAACTGAAGATATTTTAAGTAAAAGAAGATAAACTATGAATTATGTAAAATCCTTAGACCCAAATATCTTTAGTCACACAAATATTAATGTTCTTTTACCAGCAGAGAGAAACATGCTAAACACTTTGTCACTTGGTAATAATCCTTAGCAGCCATGGAACCTGACAGTGGAAGAATATTTATTTAACTATTTATTTATTTCTCATTTGGCATTATTTTCTGGTGCATCCTATAGATTATATCAAATCCAGTCTCTAAAATGGAAGAAGCCAAAAGCCAAAGTTTGGAAGAAGACTTTGATGGACAGGCCACACACACAGGTAAGCAAAGCTATAGGAAGAAAACTAATCATTAAATCAAAATTAAATCTGGACATCTCTACTCTTCTTACTGCCACTATCCAGTATGAAATTTTTTATAGCATTGAGTGGTCTGATGAAATCATCTAAAAATGATTGAGTGGGTAAATTAACTTGAGATCAGATACTTTTAGAACCATTTTATTTAGATGTTAAGTAATGAGAAATTTAATTAAAAACACTATTTATGGAGACTTTCTTGCCTCCCAACTCTCATAAGACCTCTCCGTATGCACGAAAATCAAGCCACTATCCTCTGGCCTAATTCCCCACAGTATAAACTTTTTTTGCAATTGTAAGCAACAGTATTAAAATTATATAAATAACAATTATTAGGGAACATGTACAGAAAGAAAAATCCATTTAGATATATAATGCAATATTAAGGGTGTGCATATGGTTAAGCTTTATGAAGAATATGTGAAGGTGCATGTTTTCAAGAATTTAGACCTTATTCCAAGCACTGTTGCTACTTATCAGGGCAACTGCACATCAGGATTCCATTCAGAGCATCCTTGATTTCAATCTGCAGATCCTAGCCTTTCTGTATTTGTGAAAGATTCTCGGAATCCTAAAAAGAATTGGATGGTTATGTAATGATTTTTTGAAGGTCATTCTCGTTTTGTTAGTCGAGGTTCGGCCTCTCTCACTGGTTTTCTTTTATGTGCCATTGTTATGGTTGTTTTCTGGATCTTGATAACATTTCCATTTGTTTATCCGGCAATCCTAGTTTCCTTTGTTGCTGGCGCTATGCCAGTTTCAGTTTATTGCTGAAGCTTCTGTCTTATGTAACAAGTGATATTTTTCTAAAATTCTAGTTTCCTGTCTACACTCCAATTTTAAATATCTTTACCTCCAAATTTGAGACTAGTTCAAAGTCCATAATTCATATTTTCATCAATGCAGATGTTTCAGAAAGATTCTTAGCCAAAATCCATTTACCAAGATTAATGTGGGAAAATATTTTTGTTTCTGACTTATGGCAGTCAGAAATTTTTAGCCCAAGCAAGACGCTTATTTCTGAAACAGAACACAAGTCTATTCTCATGGTGATACTTACACAAATTTCAGTTGTATAAAGGCCTTTTGAAAATAAAGAGAAATAACTTGTTTTTAATTTTATTCCAGGACCAAAAGGAGTAATAAACGACTGGAGGAAGTTTAAATTAGAGAGTGAAGATGGTGACTCAGTCCCACCCAGCAAGAAGGAAATTCTCAGACAAATGTCTTCTCCTCAGAGTAGGGATGACAAAGACTCAAAAGAAAGGTTCGGCAGGAAGGTAAGCTAAAGAAAAATCAAAAATAAATAATTTACAAAGTGTAAACATTAATCATATTTTCTTCCAAATCACATTTTTTAAAGGTTTTCTTTTTTGTTTATTTATTTTTAGACAGAGGAGAAGGGACGGACAAAAAGAGGGAGAGAAACATCAATGTGTGGTTGTCTCTCACACTACCCCAATGGGGGACCTGGCCCACAACCCAGGCATGTGCCCTGGCTGGGAATCAAACCTGCGACCCTTTGGTTCGCAGCCCGCGCTCAATCCACTGAGCCACACCTGCCAGGGCTCAAATCACATTTTTCACAGCACCATCTTTTTAATCTCACTTATTTACTTGTTATATAATGTGTACATCCATGTGCATAAAGAGATACATTAGAAGATGATCTCCATGATATGAATGGGGATTATCCCAGAGTATCAGAGCAGTGAAATTACTTTCTTCCTTTAGCTTTCAGGTCATTTCTGGATCTTTATAATCAGCATGATTAATTCATATGACAATAAAAATATTAATAAAAGAAGGCATAAATTGATTTCCACTGTGGGGGAAAAATCACTTTAACAGATGATCTCCAAACCAGTCTGTATGAGTTGCTGTACATTGATTCTCAACCAGCAGACAGCGCTTCAGAAATGGACTTGGTCATCGTAAACATTTTCAAGTCGCAGATCTTGTTTTCAGGTCGGGGTCCTTCACTGAGTCATTATGTGATGCGGATGAGACAACTACATTTTTTCCATCTTAGGAATTGTAACAGCACCTCCTCCACTCGCTTTAAAGCCCTGTGAAGAGAAAATAAATGTAAAAGTGTTTGAAACATGTAAAAGGCTACACAAACATGAGACCTTATAATTATTAAAGATGGACTAAGCTTTAGCCATATATCTAAGTGCCCGCACATCTATCTATATGCCCGAATATGTGAACAGAATGAGTTCTTATAAAAAACCCTCAAAAGCATGTGTTAATATTTGTGTGGCTTAGCCTATTCAATTAGCAGAACTATAGTAGCAACTTAAAAATTATACAAAATATCTAACAATTGTTAAGGTTAAAACAAATTAAACCAGGACAATAATCTTAAAGCAGAAAAGAATACGCTAAGAAAAGGATGAGGACATCAGAAACTCAAATATAAGAGAAACAGGAGAAGGATGTGTGAGAGCGTCAGGTGCTTTTATGAGCCTGCATCTCAGTATCTTTTGTAAAGCTCTGTAACAGTGCCCACTGCATAGATGTGTTGTGAGGATTAAGTAAAACAATCTATGTCAACTGCCTAAGACATAAATTTTTCACAAATACCAGTTTCATGCCTTCCCAGTCACGTACTTTAAATATTGTCAGCAGTTGCTGTTTGAGAGGCTACTTGACTATAAGGCTGGTTGGTCCCCCTCAGAAACTGGCCTCCTTCCTTGGCTCTGGGCTGCTCCCCAGCTCTCAATCACACTGCATCCCATCGTTGCTCTTTCTACCCTTTCTTCTCTCTCTCTCTCTCTCTCTCTCTCTCTCTCTCTCTCTCTCTCTCTCTCTCTCTCTCTCTCTCGTGTTAGGGGGTGGAGTTTAACATTCTATTGAACAAGCTGGTACTAATGTAGCTGTTAAGAAAGGTGCTGCAAATGTATATTCTAGCTGCAGTGATACGTAGCTGTCTTGGAAGAAGAAAGTTAAGCTATTTCTCACTTTTGCCTAAGACAGTGGATAGGAGTTGCCTGCAGGGCTTGGTTACAAACAGCTCACTCAGCCTCACCCTGACAGGCTGCGATTTGACGGAGCCGGCACCGTGCCCCGAAATGTGCATTTCCCAGAACTTCTCAGGTGATGGCGATACTGTTGGTACAGCACAAACCTCCTGGCTAATCTGATGAACCCTAAAGAGTAGTAAAAGCTGTCTTGGCTCACTCCTGTTCTACATATCTCAAGAATCAGTAAGGGATGAGATAAAATCTTTTTAACAACTTTTGTGGAGGAGACGCTAATGTCCAAAAGCATTTGTTGAGGATACATTTAAATCGAGTATGTGTGCCTGCGTGGGTGTTTATGAGAGTCACTTATGAAGTAGTAGGCCTTGCAGGGCCCGTGTTTTTCCACCCACAGCGATCGGAGGTTAAGTGACACATCTCTGACTGAGATTGTGATCGTCTCCTGGCTCTGCTGTATTCAGCAGTACTCATGCATGCGTTTGTATCACCAAGTAATTACTGAACCTTGTTGTGTGCCGGACACTATAGCAGACACGCAAGAGCAGTGACTGAGACAAATGCAATCCCTGCTGCATGGAACATATCAGCTAGAAAACTAATATTATGCAACTGACTAAATTTATCATACAGTAGCAGGGAGTGTTTATTGGTACAAGGAAAAACTAAAATCATGTAAGGAATAGAAAGCTTGGGGCAGGGACTCTTTTAGGTAGAGTAATCAAAGAAGAATTGGAACAGAAGCCCGAATGAGGGAAAGGGGAGACCACATCAAGGGAGGACGGCACATGCAAACGCTTGGAGCTGAGGGAGGGGTTGGTGTGTCTAAAAATTAAGTCTCTGGTTGAATGATCTCTGTCATTCTTTCATTTATTCTCAGATGAGCATCCAAGAATATGAGCTAATCCACCAAGGCAAAGAAGATGAAGACTGCCTTCGTAAATACCGCAGGCAGTGTATGCAGGATATGCACCAGAAGCTGAGTTTCGGGCCCAGATACGGGTTTGTGTATGAGCTGCAAACCGGGGAGCAATTCCTGGAAACCATTGGAAAGGAGCAGAAAAGCACCACAATCGTGGTTCACATTTATGAAGATGGCATTAAGGGCTGCGATGCTCTAAACGGTAGCCTCACGTGCCTTGCAGTCGAATACCCTATGGTAAAGTTTTGTAAAATGAAAGCTTCTAATACCGGAGCGGGTGACCGCTTTTCCGCAGACGTGCTCCCCACACTGCTTGTCTACAAAGGTGGGGAACTCATAAGCAATTTTATTAGTGTTGCCGAACAGTTGGCTGAAGACTTTTTTGCTGGGGATGTGGAGTCTTTCCTAAATGAATACGGGTTACTGCCCGAGAGAGAGATGCCTGCCCAAGAGCAGACCAACGTGGAAGAAGACATTGAGTAAAGGTTCGCCCTGTCAGTACCTCCGATTTCTCCTTCACACACTGAATGTTGATTGATTTGGTAGCATCCATATTCCTTTAGAGAGCATCAGACATGGACATGGCTATTCTCACGTGGAAACAAAACCAGATTGATGCTGAAGTTACGTGATTAGCATTTTTCAGAACTCGCTACTCAAATTTATGTAAGGCTGTATTACGAAACACTGTAGTCCTCAGAAACATGTTAATAAACAGAGAGAATGTGGATTGTATTGTGACAGTTTTCAAAAATCCCTTTCACGTTATGTGTTAGCTTTTTTACTCCTTGGTTGTTTTTTTTTTCTGCAGTGTTATTATTTGGACTTTTCAAAGTACATCATTAATTATCATTTTGCCTACTTGGTAAGAATAAAGTCTCATGAGGAAATAAATATTCTATTTGAAATCTATTCTTTCTCAAAGTATTATAACATCAAGGCCCTAAAAATATTATATAACCTAAAATATGAAAAGAATCACTCAGAAAGATACCTTATTTCTAACCAAACTAAAGCGCAAGAAACTTAGAAACACTGTACCACGTTAAGGTTGTAAAAAAGAAAGCATTTGTTAAAAATAAAATTTCAGAAGTTAAACTTATCTGTGAAAGAAGGCAGTGTAGAAGCAAGGACTTCTTATTTTGTGGACAAAACAATAAAATTTAGTAGTAGTTATAATTATAACTATCATTTATTGATTGCCAAAATATGGGCTAGTAGTTTATACATATCATCTGTAATTCTTAAATACAGTCCTGCAAGGAGATAATATTACTCTCACTTTGTAAATGATGAAACTGAAATTCATAAAAGTTCTAATTCCTTTTAAAACATTTCAAAACCTCTGCTCCTACGCAAACACATGAAAACACAAAACAAGGCTCGAAAAGTGTTTTGAAATATGTGAATGGGCTGAAGAGAAAGAGAAAAGAAATCTCTAGGTGTCTGAATCAGAGTGGAAAACACGGGTGAGTGAGAGCTAAGGCCACATCGCCTGGAAATGAAGAATTCATGCTGTTGGGTAAGTAACCAAAGATGGACGCCCCGGGAAAAGTGAGCTCTGTACGTTTTCCCTGGTGGGAAACCAATGCTGAAACCAGATATTGCTCACAAGTTTCAGTCTCCGCTCTTCTAAACCACTATTGTGTAGCTCCTCACTCTTTCCTTAACCCTTTCCTATCCTTCTCTCCTGGTCTAAACACTTAACTTTGCTCCCACTTCGTTGGGAAAAGAGATGCTATCAGATGAGCCTTACACCATCTCTCCATCACCCAATGGAAACCTGCACGGACACGTAAATACTGTTACCACTGGCGCTACCCTGGAAGTGTTCTCGCAGTGGCTAAGGCCAACTGAGTGAATTAGGCTTTGGATCCTATCAGCCACATGGTGATTTTTCTCCTGCAGTTAAATTATTTCCCCTCTCTCTGCATCATCTGTTTCTTTGTTGTATTACTCATACTGGCTTATCATTGGGTTTTTAATTACCCACTATTTAAAAGATGCCCACTGATAATTTCCCATTTCCAGCTATCCCTCATGTTTCTGCTTTACTTTGCAATCACATCACCTGAAAGAAGTATCTAAAGTACTATCTTTATTCCTCATTTCCAATGTTTCCATCCCACGTCAATCAGGCCTTCTTATTGACCAGTCCCTAGTACACAGTTGCTACAATAGGTACTATTTCTGTGCATGAATATAAAATTCAATCTTCTATTCCTCTTTATAATTGAGAAAGGCATTTCAAATACTCTATGGCCTATTTATAAGTTGATGAATACCAGTCACAAGGTAGAAAAGTTCTAGGAGGGAGGCATGAAAGATAATTATGTACAAATTAAGGAGCTTGTAAACAAATGCCCCCCAAAAACATGATTTCTCCAATCATGTAACTGCTAACAAATTTATTAATCCTTTACAGAGTCTCCCGTTAGGGAATTACTGGACTTAAAAAAAAAAAAAAACAGCAAAAAAAGAAAACCAGGAGCCTTATATGAGATATTTATAATTTAAAAACTCCTTAGTAGAACAATTCTTTAGATTGACATTAATTCCCTGGACTGGTAGTAAATGCTTAAAAAGATGATGGCAAGGCAGTGAGGGAGGACAGTCAAATGGGGATCTCAGAACAATATTTTAAGAATAAAACATAAGATCTTTTCAATCACTAGTCATCATTAACCACAATGTAGTACAGCTTTGTAGGTCAGGGGTAGAAAGGCATAGCTAGCTAAACAGAGAAAGAAGGCTCCAGCCTATGGGCAAGAATAAAAATGAGTGCTTTGAAAGGTTCTTGTTCAATGAAAGCTTTACTCTCGAAAGAAATAACCCACTCTGCATTACTTTAAAATAGAGAGCTAGCAAGCTTAAGCAGGACTAAACCCAGAAATGTATTTAACCCGTAATTGTCAAAACAAAAGTAACTAGGTGGCACCTTTGTAGGGAGTAAATGATGATGGCAACCATGCTCAAAATAAGCACTTGGTGACTAATGGATGCCAGAGCGATGCTTTGATGGTAACACTCATCAGCAAGAGTCGGACAAAGGCAGGATTTGACGAGAATATTTGAAATCCACTGCTTCAGAAATCCTGGGTTACAAACTGTCCTCATGTAAACACTCCATCTGCTATTAGGCAAGACAAGAGGAAGAGCTCATTTTTGTCTCAGCAGAAGAATGATGTCTTAAATGTAAAAGTGTCAAGTGTCATAACATGTCTCAGAACAAATAATACTGGAATAGACTTGAAAGAAAAGCCAAGAGTGTTAGTTGTAAAATAATATGAAAATAGTAGAAAAATCAGAAGGGAATAGCAAAATTATCTTGGAAAGTGCAAAGCTCATTCCTTCATTTGTCCACAAAACATTTATTGACAAGTTGCAATGTGCTATGCAATGTCTTTGACCTTAGGGAGTACAAGGTAAAGAAAACAGACCCTCAGGCAAGCGATAGGTGTTAAATGCACCTACATTTGCATCTCTAGGTCAGCAGTGGTAACTAATATCTTGAGCACAGTGCAATATTTCCTAGGATTGAATCCACTTACTAAGTGTGTGATCTTAGGCCCGTTCGTTAACCTCTCTGTACCTGTTTCTTCATCTGTAAAGTAATAATAATAATTGCTCATCCTCACTGGGTTGTTATGTAAAAAAAAAAAACATGTAAACAACTTGTAATAGTGCTTGTCACAAAATTAGTCTCACACAAATGTTATTATTATTATTACCAATAGATACATATGAAGCAAAAGGATGCATAGAGTACATAGATATAAGATCTTAAAGATACAATTATGTAAATAAAGGTAATTTAAGAAGGGATACAATCATCTAAAACACAACCCTCACATTCCTTTGCATAGGACCTTATTAAAATTCTGTATCTTTAAATTGAAAGATAATAAAAAAACTGCCATTTCAAAGTAACCACAATAAGTATAAATTAAATTAGTTCTGAAAACAGCAGTGCAAAATAAACATTAGTACACAAATAAGAAATTTGTAGAATTTTGAGTTTAATACTGAATTTCTTGCAGAATACAATTGTGATCATATAATTAGCTGTTCAAATATATCTGGTAAACTGTTATGTGATGATGAAAATTTTGTTTATTTTTCAAACATTCTTCAAAAGTTTGAGTGTTTAATATACACAGGAATTATGCTAGATAATAGAGAGGGAATGATTAAAAATAGTTAAGATATAGTCATTCCTTCTTCTCAAGGGTTTCACAGTCTAAGAAGGGAACACACACATCCTTGAAATTAAAAGAAATGGGGACTTATTTTTTGTTATTAATTACCATTTGAGGACTTATGTTCTGGAACTCAGTTGATAATGGATTTCAGGAAAGAAATTGTCATCCTCTCATGCCCCTCTGATTAGTAAATATATTCTGTCCTTATATATTCAGCTCTTACTTTCACCACCAAATTCCTGTTTGAAATCTTCAAATTCAATGCACCATTCTTTGACAATAGCCATCTACCCTTCAACTCTCTCAACCCTTTACTCCCAGTACACATTCTTTAAGTCCTGCAATTTCTCCACCTTCCCTTTTTCATACTTTCTGCACCTGCACAGTTTCTGTCTTTCCTGTGCAGTCTAGATACTTGGTGGATGATGTCACTCACTTTCCTGCTAGCATAGTCCATATTCTTGTCACCTTATTCTTCCAAACCACTTCTCTTTTAAATTTCCAACTTTCTGAACGTTTCAACTAGAGTATGTAGCTTGTTCAGCAAACAATTCCCTCTTTCATTTCCCTTGGCCACTGTTTCAAACTTTTATCATTCCCCTTCTCTCCCATATCCTTCCCCTCTGAACACAGGGCCTTGCCTTCAACATCACAGGGAAAACTGAGCCCACACAGCATGAGGTTCCCTATTTACCCGACATGTATTAACCCATCAGTTCTCTATTTCATTGTTCTTGTACAAGATGTCTCTTTGTACAAGGCTAATTCTGCCATCTGTGCTTTTAAACAGATTATATCACGTTCAAATTTCATGTTTTTTACTTCTATCATATAATTGCATCCTCTTGTTCTGCATCAGCTTCTTATTCACAACCTACAAACAAGTCTCTGTTTCTTCAGAATTCTTATGATGTTCTACTATGATGTTCTCTAGCATTTCCCTTTCCTTTATTGACGTACTGTTTTCTAAAAATCCATGTCTGTAATCTTTTCTTTCTTTTTTCCCATTTGCTTCTTCACCCATCTTCCTCCACCTTTCCACTGAAAGTGATTCTGATAACAACCAACAATGGCCTCTGTCAGCCAGGTTCCAAGCAAGAAACAGAGTGCAAACAGAGAAGGCATGACTGAAGGGAGTTTAATAAAGAGGCTATTTACAAGGGTTCAGGCAGGGAACCAACAAGACGTGGTGAGGACCACAAGGCCAGCAGCAGGTGAAAAGGACTTCTACCTCACAGGCCTTGAGGGGCAAGACCAGTGAGACGTGTAGCCATGGGAAGAGAGCTGAGCGACCGGAGCTCCAGCGTTTTGGAGACAACACTGCCCCTGCCATACTGTGGCCCAACAGGGAGAAAGATGGGAAAATAAATAATGGGATCTCTCCCTCTCTTCCTGTTCTCTTCTCTCTCTTCAATGCCTGCAATTGTCCAAAACCAAATGGACCACATCATGGGAATACCAGAAGGGGAAGAGAGTGAGGAAGGGATTGAGAAACTATTTGAAGACATAATGATCAAAAACTTCAATGATCTGGTTACGGAAAAAGACACACAAGTCCAGGAAGCTCAGAGAATCACAAACAAGTTGGACCCGAAGAGGCCTACACCAAGACACATCATAATTAAGATGACAGGCTTAAAGACAAGGAGAGAATCCTAAAAGCCACAAGAGGAAAGCAGGTAGTTACCTACAATTAAACTGTCATCTGAGTTCTCAAGAGAAACATTGCAGGCCAGAAGGGAGTGGCATGAAATATCCAGAGTGATGAAAAGCAAGGACCTACAACCAAGGCTACTTTACCCAGCAAGGCTATCATTTAAAACTGAAGGAGAAATAAGGAGCTTCCCAGACAAGAAAAAGCTAAATGAGTTTATTAACACCAAACCAGTACTGCAACAAATGTTAAAGGACCTGCTTTAAGAAGAAGAAGAAAAAGAGGGAAAAAATCCAGAGGAAAATAGTCTAACAATAAAATGGTACTAAATACCTATCAATAATCACCTTAAAGGGAAATGGCTTAAATGCTCCCTCTAAAAGACACAGGGTAGCTGAATGGATAAGAATACAAGACCCACATACAAGCTGTCTCCAAAACACCCATCTCAGAAAGATACACACAGACTAAAAGTAAAGGGATGGAAAAAGATTGTCACGCAAGTGGGAAGGAAAAACAAAGCTGGAGTAGCAATACTTACATACAAAAAAATAGACTTCAAAACCAAGGCAAGAGACTTCAAAACTTAGTAAGAGACAAAGAAGGACACTACATAATTACAAAGGGAACAATCCAACAAGATGGCATAACCCTAGTAAACATTTATGCACCCAAAATAGGAACACCTAAATACATAAAACAAATCTTGATGGATACAAAGGGAGAGACTAACAGAAATACAATCATAGTCGGGGATTTTATTACCCTATTGACTTCAGTGGATAGATCTTCCAGACCAAATATCAAGAAGAAGACAGCAGCCTTAAACGACACACTAGATCAAATGGATTTGATTGATATATTCAGAGCATTTCACCCCAAAGCAGCAGAATATACATACTTTTCAAGTGCACATGGAACGTTTTCTAAGCTAGACCACATGCTAGGACACAAAATGAGTCAAGAAGATTGAAATCATATCAAGCATCTCCTCTGACTCGTCTCTGACCACAATGCTATTAAACTAGAAATCAATCACAAAAAGAACACTGAAAAATACAAAGACATGGAAGCCAAAACCACCTGGATGCCAGAAAGGGTGCTGTTGGTGAAATGTGTTGAATCAACCTTCTTGGGACAAAGCAGGATGGAGGACAGAGAGTGGATCTTCAGAGGCAAAAGGAGGATATTCAACACAACTACTGTATCACCAAACCACTAGAACCCACTGTCTTCATCTTACTTGATTCTTGGCCCCATTGAGTGCTGATGACCACTCTCAAATTGAAATCCTTTCCTCACTTGGTTTCCATGATACTACTACACAGATTATTCTATGCTTCTGAAACCATTCTTTCTCAGTTTTATCTTTTGGTCTTTTTTCTTATCATATTGATGTTGTCTTGGATTAGCCTCCCAGGCCCTTCATATTCTGTTATTCACGTGGATGGCTTCAGGTACCACCTATACCAAAGCTCCTGGACCTTGCCACTATTGATATTTTGGGATACATCCTGTGCATTGTAGGATGTTTAGCACTATCCATTGTCTGTACCCTCTAGATGCCAGTAGCACCCCTATTCCCATCGTGACAAATAAAACAACCTGATAATTTTTTCTAACACCAAACATTGCTGAGTGTCCTCTGGAAGGCCAAATCACTCCCCACCCTGGCAAGAGCCACTTACATTTACCTGTAAAATATACTCTTCTGTCTCCTGAGCTGCATGCTGATGAAAATGTAATCACACATCATCCCTCCAGTGTACCACTATAATTATTTCCTAACTGGATGTGATGACTTCCAGTTTTCACATTGACACCAGAATGATCCATAAAAGGTTGTGGGCAGGTGAGAAAATCCCAAGACAGTCAGGTCTTACAACTGAAGGTCTCTTGGAACATCAGTGAAACAAATAAAAGTAGAATTGTAAAGATTTTTTTTTATTTTTAAGTATTTTTATTGATTATGCTATTAGTTTTCCCAATTTTTTCCCCTTTATCCCCCCTTTGCCCTGCCCCCCAACCTTCCAGCATTCCCCCCACCTCAGTTCATGTCCATGGGTTGTACATATAAATTCTTTTAATCCTCTGTTTCCTATACCACTTTTTATCTCTCCCCATCTATTTTATGCCTATTAATTATGCTTCTTCTTCCCTGTACCTTTCCCCCCATTCCTCCCTTCCCCCTCCCCACTGAAGTCCCTCCATGTAATGGCCATTTCTCTGATTCTGTTCCTGTTCCAGTTGCTTTCTTAGTTTTTGTTTTCATTGTTTTTTCTTTTCTTTTACATTCATTTGTTGATAGTTGTGAGTTTGTTGTCATTTTATTGTTCATATTTTTATCTTTTTTCTTGGCGTGCACTCTGAAACATCTGGAGATACAGGCACTCTTTTTGATGACCTATGACTTGTGGGAGCAAAGAAGCTGTGTACAGAAATATTGTACATCCCATTACTAGAAAAATATATTCCTTCAAAAGAACATAAATTTAATAGCAATTTTTCTCTAGTCAACTTTCAAGAGTATGATCTCTAATTGAAAGTTTAAAATCTGAAAAGATTATAGAGACTACCATGATATTAACATAAATTTAAAGATATGCAGGTTTTAGACAAAAGTTACTTTTATAGCAGTTACATTTGTTTCAATAACCCTAGTTCCTTTAATAAGAAAACTTTGAAAAGTTATTTAAGAATAAATACATGTGTCATGAGTTGTTTGTATATCCTGTTATGAAAACAAAATATCTCTTAAACAAGTTAAATATTAAATTCCTGAAACATATTCAGAGTCCAAACACTATGCAAGTCATGTTTCTCAAGAATTCATGTGAAGGCAGCACCCCTTGTGCTGTGAAACAGTGGCTGTGGAAACTGCAAATAACATAGCCAACATTTTCATAGCATATTATAATATATATACAACTTCACATACATTATCTCATTTTATGCTCACAATTGCCTAATGAGGTATGCAGGACAATACTTTTAACATGTCCAGTTCAAGCATGGAGAAATTTTCCCCCCAGTTTTATTGAGGTATACTTGACAAATACAATTAAAAGACATCAAAGTGTACCACATGATGACTTGGTGTACATATACATTGTGAAAGGATTCCACCCTCTTCCCCGTTGGGTTAATTAACACAGGAAATGAAGTAGTTGAACTGTTTGTGGTTAGTTGACTTGTCCAGGTTTATGCAGCTAGTAAGTAACATGAAAAGTTCGAACTTAACCTTGAGTCTCCCACTCCCAGTGCCCACAGTCTTCACATTGTATCATACTCCCTACCTTGCAGTCTCAAGCACAAAGAATATGTTAATAACCAAATCTGGGCATCTTTTCTAGGATTAGAAGATCTTTCTTAATATATTTCATGCCCATATATCAATTCTTTAAGGGAAAGAAACATCACAAAGTTACCAGATAAAACTTCATTAAATGTCATATCTCCAACAACTAATGCAGTCAGTGGTTGCATGCAGCTCTGGCAGAGAGAACAAGGTTAAGTGTAGAATGATCTCACTTTTCAATTATGGCATTTTCTTATTTGGGCAATAGCGTTTAAAAAAACATTGAATTTTATCTTTACTTGAAGCTCTTAGCTATAACTCGTATCAGTCTTTTTACCTTTCAGGTTTATTTTTGGGTTTTGGTTGTTTTTTTATTTTTTTATTCTTTGCCATAGTGTACAAGACAAGTCTACTAAAACTTAGTTTTCATAAAACCAGGTGTTTCACCCTAGGCAATTTTATTTCTGAGTGTCCACTCCCAATTCCCAATCCCTGAACACATTCTAGCTTGATTTATTCATCTTATCTCAAAAACAATAATTCATTTTTAAAGGTTGACATTTATTCACTGCTGACAACACGTAATTATCTCCCATACAGAGTTCCTGTTCTAACAAATTAATGTACTTCAACAGGCAATACTAATCACATGAGGTTGAACTTGCTAGGCAGCGAATTACAGAGATTCATGTAATAAATTATGTAAGTCTCACAGAAGTTCAGAAGTATAAGGCTATGTCTGTATATTATATTTACCTTTTATTGGCAAGCAATACAGATGCCATTTTTGCCCAGATTTTTTTCTGCTTTGAGTATTTAAGGATAAAAAGGACTTTTAATTTTAGTTTGTTTTTCCTTTTATTTTGGCAGGTGGCTGGGGAGAACTTTCAAACCTCCGTTTGACCTATTCTGGGGTCGATCATCAGTGAACTGCTTTCCAGGTGAAACAGGAGGGATTTAACTGCTCTTCTCAGCTCTACGGTGGAAATTTAAAGTATAAGTAGCTCTAAACATAACAATAATACCAAGAAACCTAAGGGATATAAGCTCACTAGTAAAAAGGGACATGTTGTCAAATTAGACCTTAAAAAAAAAACAGTTACTTGCTGTTTACGAGAGATACATTTAGAGCATCAAGTTACAGAAAAGTTAGAAGTAAAATGCCAAAAATCTATAACAAGCTAATTATTTTAAAAGCAAGATTCATTAAATTAATATTAGACAAATAATCTTAAAGAGAAAACAACATTATTAAGTACAGAAATGGTCATTAGATAATAATAAAATTTCACCAGCAAGATCTATCAATTTTAAACTTTCATATGCCTATTAAAATGTCACAAAATATATATAGTGCAAATTGGTAGTATAGAGGGGAAAAGTGACTATTTCATCATCAGAGATTTCAGTACAGTTCTTTCAATCCTTAATGGATTACGCAACAAAAATTTAGCATCAATGTAGATATTAACCACATAATTAACAAGCTCGGTCTAAGAGACATATATAAAATGCAGCAGCCAATAATTGGTAAACTAACCATTTTCCCCTTCTAGCACACAAAGAAGATTTTTCAAAAGTTAATAACCAGGACACTAGAAGACAGATTACATTTTAGGACTACAATGCACTTAAGTAGAAATTAATGACAAATACAAACTTGTTACTAAAGATGAATATATACATATAATACCAAACAACTTCTGTGTCAAGGAATAAAATTATACTGGAAATTTCAAATTATTAAAACTGGAAAATAATAAAAATTCCTTATATCCAAACTTCTAGGGTAGAGCAAAAAGGCTATATCAGAGAAAATTTTATTCTTAAAAACATAAGTTACAAAAGAAAAAAATAAACGTCAGTGTCTAACTTAATAAGTTTAAAAAGAGGTAAACCTACAAAGCAAGAAAACGAGGAAATAAATATGAGCAGAAATCAATGAAATACAAGTTTTATTTATAGATGGAATCCAAAAAGCCAAAGTTGGTTCTTTCAAAAAAAATAAAACAAAAAAACAAAACTGAAAGAATAGAGGAACATACACCAGAATGACGCAAGGACACAAATAACATCAGGAATTCTTTTAAAACATGTATATGGTACTTGAGATGACAAAGATATGAAACATTATGATGAACTTGATGCCAACAAGTTTGAAAACAGATAAAATAAGAAACATTTCTAGAAAAACATAACTTACCAAAATTGACTCAAAAATAGAAAGTCTGAGTAATCCTGTAACAAGCAAAGGCACTAGAAAAGTATTTACAAATATTACCACGCCCCCACCAAAACACAAGGTCCAGATATATTTACATGATAATTCTATCAAACTGACAAGAAACAGATAATCTCTTTTTTAAATTTTATTTTAATTATTGTTCAAGTACAGTTTTCTCCCTTTTACTCCCATTTCAGCCCGTGCACCCATCCCTCCCCACTTCCCTCCCATTACCACCCTCCCCCTAGTTTTTGTCCATGTGTCCTTTAAATTTGTTCCTGTAAACCCTTCCCATTCTCCCCTGAAATTCCCTCTTCTCTCCCCTCTGGTCACTGTCAGGCAGCCTGTCCTTTATTTCAGTGTCTTTGACTGTATTTCACTTGAGAAACAGATAATCTCTTATAGGCATTTCCAGAGAATAGAAACAGAGAATAATCACCAACTCATTGATGATATTAGTATAATCTTGATACCCAAACTGGACAAGGACAGTTAACAAGAAAAGGAAATTACAAGTTAACGTCCCTTATTTGTGTGGACCCAAAAATTCTAAATAAAACACCAGCAAATAGAGTCCAACATTGTACGTAGAAGATAAAACGCGGCCAGGTTGGACTGAAGCCTGGAGTGTAAGGCTGAGCGTGTAAACTTCATAACTGCAGGGTAGGCTCCTGCCCTGCCTCCATGTCTTCCATTGCTGGCATCACTACCGGAGCCCCTTCCCTTCCCACTTCCAAGCTGTATATGCTCCCGTGCAGCTACCAAAACTTAGTGCCACTGCAGGAGCTACTCACTCAGGTGGAGTGAGCCAAGTCCTCTGATTATTTATTGGATCCAGAATCCAGTCTCCTCAAAAACAGATGAAATCTGCCGTGGTCCTTAACCTTGCCTCCATCCAGCCAACATCCAGAGGAAGCTCCCACCTCTTCCCACTGACTATGCTTGCCCACTCCCAGCTTGCCGTTCGCCAGCATACCCCACAGCGCCGTCATCCCCGTCCCTCCCCGTTCCCCTTTCTCAGTAAAAGCAGCACACTTCCCTTTATTTTCATCCTTTTCTCCAAGTATTTCTTCCACATCTTTGCCATAAACAAAACGTGGTTCTTCCAAGAAGATACGCTTTCCCTTTCTCGCTTTCAAGTGGTGACTGCTTATTCTTTCAAAATCTAAATACCATTATTGACACTTTCTCTCCTTTACTCCAGATCATTATTCCCACTTGCTTGTGTAAAAAGTCTATGTGCTTTTGAAAAGGCTCTATTTGTCTGTATCACTCTTCCTCCACCCTCGTGATTATCCATTACTGACCTTCTAATCGCTCTCCCTCACTTATAAAAAAACTAGATATTACTTAACTCACACAGCCTTCCTTCAAATTCTGTCACAGTGTTATTCTAGCAGACCATCTGCCCATAACCTGGGTGCTGTTTCTTGACCTCCAATAATCTACTTCAGCTCTACCATTCTCTTCATTTGCTGTCACGTCTGTATTCTTTCTTCCCAAATCACTATTTCAAGCATCCTTAGTTTTGATCACAATCGTGTCTCCTGATTTGTCAACTACTACCAGAATTTTGGGTCTTTGATTTTTTCCTAGATCTCCACTGCACTGATGCCTTTACACACCATTTACAATTCATCAAACAATTCTCTCTCCCCCCCACACACTTCTCTCCTTGCATTTTTATTTAGCTTAGATTTCATGGTTTATCATTTAAATGGTGTTCTTCAACCAATATCATAAATTTCCTACCCCTTCTTTGTGTTCAACTTATTTTATAGGCAAGATTTTCAAATATCACTATTCAATTTTTCTATTCTTAAATCTGAGATGACAATGACTATTGGGGGGGAAATATCACATGGTTTCATTCATATATTAGTATTAACCTCAAAAGTGTCTGGCAACACTACTAAATTTCTTTGGTCAACTTGATCTCCCATTCTTTGCAAAAATACTTGAAATCTTTATTTTATTCTTTCTGCACTCTTAGCAGATGACCTCTCTAACTTCATGGAAATCCGAAGACATCTCTCCACATCAAACCTGCAAGCCCATATACTCCTGCAATAATTTTCTTCCCCAGGCTTTTCTAGTAGATGTTCCTTCTCACATGGCCAGTAGCTGCCCATGCTTCAGAAACTGACCCCTCCCACTTTCTTAGGAATATTGCAGTCATGTTTTCTTACTTCTTATGCAGTCATCCCTTGTGCTTTACATGTTCAATAATCACTCCTTTTCATTCACTGTCCCCTTAATACATACATGCCCCATTGGCTACTAGGTTTAGAAAGCCACTTTCCTGAATCTTAGCCTCTGTATTAAAAGGGCATGAAAAAATAAAAATAAAATTACATTATCAATAGTAAACACTATACTAAATAATGAGTTAGCTTAATATTGTTAAAATTTGTTCCAGCCTAAAAATCAAAGGATGTAAGCAACTTCCCAAGGTTTTGTTGTTTCTTCATGGAAAAATCTAGGGTATGACTACTCAGTCCTCCATTATTATAGGCTATTATTCCATTTATTATTAAAATCTAAAATAATATTTTCCATAGTGCCAACTTGAAAGAATAGAAATATTTTTAAAGCCTTGCTATTTTTGTTTGCATATAGATATTACCGTCTAGCATCTTAGCTGATTGACATTCAGAAGTTTAATCATGAGAACAAGCATCTGGTGTGTATCTACGACTAAATTGGATTTGACTAAAATAGAATGTAAGAGCTGATTAAACTACCTTCACCCCTATCATTAAGGTCCCCTTCACAATTCTGTAAACAAAAGGTCTCCTTGAGAAACCGAGCACATAGAGTGAAAGATCTTTTCCTAAAAGATCCTCTTCTTTAGTTCAGATGTACAGGGCTCTTCCAGGGTCAGAACTTCAGGAGTTTCACAGTGCAGCATAAAGTCTAGCTTCATCTGATGGTGCTAATTTGAACCCATTCAGCAAATCTTTGCCCTGCTTACATCACTCATGTTGTAAAAATCCAGTGAGATGGAGTCTGTGAAAACGCTTCAGAAATGGTAAGAGTATAAACCAACATTTCATATCTAACTCCACTTTTGTCTCTTGTCCTTAATCCGTAAAGCAGAACTTATTAAAATATTAATTTACCTTATAGTAGGCTATAGGTTATGAATTATATGAGAACTCATTGACTTCCTTTAATGAACATATTCATGAAAATACTTGACATTCTCAATATAACTACTTACTAAGGTCAGAAATGAAGAACAAGTTACTAGATATTTATTGTACTTTAGCTAATTTATATTTAGACAAATCATTTATATGAGAGACAATAAACACGATAAACATTTTAATAGAACTTATTTATCCTCAACTACTTTGGTAATATAGTTATGAACCTACTGAACTTTGAGCATTATAAGAACAGGTGAAAGGAAAAGACATTTCATGTATCGGCAGAAATATCACAACAGAAAGGAGGTAGACAGAGGTGCTATAGGAAAAGGCCAACTGATAAGGGTCATAGGTGGAGTATGTTTTTAGAGTAATAGTAGTAATTATTTCCCTAGGGGACTTAATTGTCTTTCCTTTCCCCTGTATATTTATCCTTCTAAAAACATGACATGCACTGAAGAATATACATGTAGTAAGTCTCCAGTGATGAATGCCATCAATCTTTTCCTCCCTATATGGATGCGCTCCTACTCCCCCATTGAGAAATGGGCTCCCCCATGGGCTCCCTAAAATGGGACATCTGAGCCCCAGAAGTGGAGGTTAACAACTTCCACTTCTTTCTCTGAACACTGATTCCTGGGGCTCCTTCTTTTGGAATTCAACTCCATGCTGTGAGAATCCTAAGCCCTGTGATAACCAAAATGGAATTGGTGCCTAGAAATAGGGTCTACAGGGCCGAAACCAAAACCTGTAGCCTTAACTTGGGAACTGAGCAAATGATGAAGGCTTTAGGGCCTTCAGGAAACAGTGGTGGCTAAAGAACAAGGAGCAAATTGCTATGTAAAGGCAACCCTAGTTATAAACAGCAACACTTTCCCCTGCGGTAATATGAAAGACAGAACTAATAAACTTACGGAAATCACTAACGGGAAAATAATTGCCTGCTAAACTTATGGATCTGACCAAGATTACCAGGCAGAATATTGGAAATGCCAGCTGACTTCTACTGGCTGGCTAAGATATGCAAAGCAGGAGATGAACTAAGTAAGAAAGTGTTCAACTTTGGAGCAAACTTTATAGGAAATATAAAGAACCCAGAACACTTTTTCCAGCCAGCAAGAGATTCTCAGGGAGGAAATGACCTCTGGACGAAGATCAAATCCAGGGAATTACCAGTAAAACATAGCATCAGGGTAGGTTAGGATCAGGAGCTGTAGCTCTAATGCCCTTTAAGACTTCAGAAATATTTAAATCAGTGCATGAAAGACCTCTTAACTAGACAGAAAAGACTTCTAAGAATCTTACGAGCCCTCATTGTAGTGTACTTAGCTGGACAACGGATCCCTTAGATTCTTGAGAGGATTGCTCTTTATCACCCTCTCAGCCCAAAGTACAGAGAGGCCTGTCTGGAACAGATCTGTGGGTGTGGCTTTTATCTACGGGAGCACATTATCATTTGAGTTATAGGAAAGACACAGTATCTTCAAAAGAACTCCATAAATTTAGTCTAAAAGGGAGAAACACTTCAAAAACACTTCAAAATAAAAAGGCATTTCTGGGCCTTCGATCTTCAAAAATTTGGAAGCGGCCCTGGCTGGTATGGCTCAGTGGATTGAGAGCCCCACTGTAGGAGGGTGCAGCCAGGGGGCCCCCAAAAGAAGGATTTGTAGTGGGGTCCAGAACTCAAGGTGTCCAGGAAACATTAGAAAGATATATAGGATGTCCTCACCTTCCACCACAGGTGTGAGTTGGGGGAAGGGACACATGGAGCAGGGCCATTGAGAGCTGTTTTGCATAGCAACAGCTTTGCAGCTAACCTCTGGCATGGTCATTTAACACATCTATAACCTTTAACTGGTTGCACAGGTATGTTAAATAGCTGTGGCCATGCTCTAAGCCAGGGGAATGGAAGGAACTCCCCAAGACGTAGCTGGGAGGCAACTCCCCCTAGTTACAGCACCTGCATGAGAGCTTGGAGATGATTGGCTCCATGACGTCGGGCCACCCCTGCGCAGACTCATGATGGTAGCCCAGTAAAGCTGGAAGGATATGGGAGTGCTGGCAAGTATAGCTGATTGCGGGAGGAGTCGGAAATAGGGCTGCAAAGGAAGATTGGTGTGGGGATTTAAACCCAGACTTGGCAGCCATTGAAGGGAGGACCATGTGGCTATGGCAGTGAGGAGAACCAAGTGCTTTTGGCAGAGTGGGACCCCCCCCCCCAAGCCATGAGAAGAATCACCACGCGGCTTTAGCTGGAGATCCTGGCAACACAGCTGATGGTGCTGGGAACTGAGGGAGGCCTACCAGCTGAGCACGGATTACTGGGAAGAACCGGGGGCTGCCTGAGCCATGGACTTCTATTTCTTTTCCTGAGATACGGTACCCCAGACTGGGCAAAAGGGGTAAGGAAGGACTGTGTGTGTTTGTGGGTGTTTTAAGGGACTTTGGGATTTTGATGAAGACATTAAGTCATTACTCTTAAGTCTATAACTTGAATAAATAATTCCTTTCCTTTTCACCAATCTTTAACATGGAAAGCTATAATTCTCTGGTGAAGGGAAAGGTGAACCTAGTACAGGGGGACCCCAGGAGAAACGGAGATCAATTCGGTAGCATTGTGGGACCCTCTTCCCTGGTGGTCAATCAGGGAAAATCCTGGGAGACCACATGTGCAGTAGCTTTAAAGTAATACAACTACTTGTACATGCTCAGTAAAAGCCCACCAAAACTAGCCAGGAAAGATCTGCCCTATAAGAATAGAGTCCCTCCAGCCCATGAGATCAATCTCTGCTTGGAGTTGGCCTGCTCCCATGTTTTCTGCATTAAACTCTGGGTGTTTGGTTCAATTCTTTGTCCCAATCACCAAGAACCTGGTTACCTGTGCCCACCTGTGACACAACTATGAACCAAAAATTAGGAACCAGGTTGAGAAACTACTCAGCTTCAAACATAAGCCGTTTCTCATGAATAAGAATGACTAAGAATAGAGTCAATATTTCCTAGGAAGAGCCTAGAGTTGAGAACCACTCTCAAGGAGAATTAGGCACCAATCAATATACATTCTTTGCTTCTAGAATCATGGTGAATTAGAGACATGTGCCCAACTAGAACTCAGAGCTGCTACAGACAATTCACAGCATTGTGCTTCTCATTTTCCCTCTTTTCAAATAAGAGTGTCTATTGCCTATCTTGTCATTTTATACTAGATGAGTATGGGGAAGAATTTTTTTCTTAAATTCATGTAACCTCAGCTTGAGGGTAGCTGCAGTAAAGACGGGTTATATGTACCTGAAACTGATTTAGATGATGAGTTATAGGCCTTGATCCTGAGTCAGCCACATTTCGATGCGATTTTAATGTGTTCTGGGAGGTGGTGAGTGCATTTTCCACATGTCAGGAGTGTAAATTGTTAAGGTCAGACAGTACATTAACCAATCTCTAAATATGGCTGCCATCAAGCCCTTGTGGTCGTCTTCTTCTTCTTCCTTCTTTTTTCTTCTTTCTTCTCCTCCCCCTCCCCCTTCTTCTTCTTCTTTTTAACACTATGCTAGGATAGAATGGATCACTTCAGTAGCTGCTGAGGCCAATACATTTCTATCACAATTACTTTAGCAATCCTGGTTCCCTTCAAGCCCTTTTCTTCTCAGATCTGCATGCCCATTGAGAGGTAAAGGTTCTTTTTCCCCTTCCCCTTTAATCCACGCTGGTCCTGTAGGCTACTTTCACCAAGACAATGTAGACTGTAGAGGAAATGATGCTGAGACTTCCAGGCCAGGGCCTGAAAGAAGATGCAGTTTCTGTGTTTCTCTTCATGGGATGCTCATACTTGGAAGGCTAGTTCTTAGAACCCAGGCATCGTGACGGGAAGAAACCCAAGCCACACGGAGAAGGACTGCGCTGTGGGGTGTGAGCTGAGTTCCTAGCCCACAGCCAGCATTGACTGCCAGCCACGTAAATAAGCTCTCTTGGATGTTTCACGCTCAATCAAGCTCCCAGAAAAATTGTAGCTCTAGTCAACATCATGTAGAGCAGAACCACCCAACTGATCCCTGTCTACTTAGAATTGTGAGAAAAAAGGAAATGGTTGTTGTCTCAAGCTAATTAAGTTTGGGAATGGTTTGCTAGTAATAGACAACCAAAATAATACACACGTTAATGCCATTAAGTAATACAGATTTAGCATAGTCTAAACGTGCTTGTTTTGGAGCTTTGTAAAAATTGTATCACAGCGCATGTAGGCTTCTGAGACTTGATTTATCACTTTCTCATGTCATTCTCCCTCCTAAATAAAATTACAAAACCCCTATTTTGTAAAAATAATTGCTAAGTTTATTGAATGCTTACTGCATACTGGGCACTGCTCTATGTTCTTTATATATGCAAAGTAATTTAATGCTCAACCCTATGAGACAGATGTCGCCATTTTACAAGTGAGAAACAGAGGCACAGAGGGGTTAAGAAATTTGCCCAGGACACACAGCCAATAAACGTTAGATCTTAAATACAAAACCTACAATTTATTTTTATTCTCATCAGTGGATACTTGGGTGCTTACAAACTGGGCTGACTTGAACATTCTCGCACGTGTACTCCTGTGCACCAGTGAAGAATTTTTCTACAGTTCATATGTAGAACAGGGAGGTGTCAGAGAATGTGAATGCTTAACCTTACAAGAGAATGCCAAGTTGCTTTCCAATGTATCAGTTTAAAACTCCATCTGTAGATGTCTTCTTGATGCACATCTTCATCATTGATAACACTATTTAATTTTTCAACCCATTGGATATAAAATGGTATTCACTGTGGTCCCAATTACTCATGAGAGTGAACATCTTTTCATGGGTTTAATCATATACTCTTTAGAAATACCTGTTTCTCTTTTGTTGCTCCTTTTTTTGCAATCTCCTGAGCTACACCAGACAGGGGTTTTTTGCTCCTTTTATACAGGACAATGATCAGTAGAAGCAGCGATAACAGGCACTTTCGTGTTCCTGATTTTTAATATATATAACTTAATCATTCTATATTACCCTCTTACATGATGTTGAATAACTTCAATAGTATTTTGACTTTCATATCTGTGTTCACAAATGCTGCTAGTCTGTACTTTCCTCCTACCAAATTGAGGGTGTCTGATTCTAGCACAGTAAGTTATACTGGCCTCATAAAATGAGCTTACCTATTCTTTGGAAGTTTGTATAAAATGTTGAAATAAAGTGGTCCTTGAAAGAGGAGTAAAGCATCTGTAAATGTGAGCTAGATGTTCTCTTTGTCACAAAATTCTAAATTATTGTTACTACTCAAACTATGAAGTCTATCTAGCTGGTAATCTCTTCTTGAGTCATTGAAGAATACTGCATTTTTCTAGACCATTGTCCATGTTGAGATGCTTCTGGCAGTCTCTCTCTACTTTTATCTTTACTGTATGTATAGGCTAGAACTTGAGTCCTGTTTAATTCTTGTTCAAGTGATGTCAGTTTGATCATGGAAACAACTTTGGCATTGTGATGATGTTTTCTCACTCATTTCTTCCACTGCCTGTATCTCCTTGTTTCTACATTGCTTGTTCTATTGTTCTTTTCCTAAATTACACACTTAGCATTTTTCCTTAAGCACGTAAAATCATCTCCCTCAAAGTGCTGTTTCTGCTGCACCACCCAATTTTCCAAATGCAGCACTTATAGATTCTAAGTATGTGTTCTTTCATCTATGAAGACTTATTAAACTCTTAAGTGTGTCATTTTAAAAAGTTAACCTTTATTACTGACCTCTAACTTATTTCTGATTATCCATTTAACACTAACTTTTTGAAATTTACTCTGCCTGGTAAGTACATGGTCAATTTCTGCTAATATACGATGGTTAAGAATATTCTCTGATTGTTGAGTATTCTAAACATGTTCATTGAATCAATATTCAGATCTGTATTCACCCATTTTTAATCTGCTTGATCTATCAGTAATTGAGAGCCGTTGATTTAGCCCTATAGTTCATACATTTTGAGATCATTTTATAAGGGATTTGCAAATTTATCCCACAAAAAGGAAAAAGGACTCATAGACATGGACAACAGTGTGGTGACTGTGGGGTGGTGGAGAGGAGTTTAAGGGGGGTAAATGGTAATGGAAAAAATGCAGTAGAAAATCAAAAAATAAATAAGTTGTTCTAGTGGATTGATCCGTTTACCATTATTTAGTACCTTTTCCATCTTTAACACTTCATAAGGTGTAATATTGATTTAACAGCACTAAAATTACAAACATTTTCTTTTGCTACTTGCCTAATTTTTTTTAATCAACCCTATAAAAAGTCAATCTGGTGGTTTAGTCTATTCATATTTATTTTAATTGACTTATTACTATTATCTTTCTAATTTTGCCCCTCCTCCCGTAATTTCTCCTCTTTTTCTGGATTGAGTTATTGACTTCCTATTCCATATTTTAAACTTCTTTTCCTCCAGAATGATTCATCCTGTATCTATTCTTTAGTGGTTACACTTGAAATCTTACTATACATTTTTAACATATAAATATCTTACCCATTTTCTGAATAAAAGCACCTCAGAATACTTTAATCACCCTCCTCTCATCTTATAAA
This sequence comes from Tonatia bakeri, assembly GCA_004024845.1. Lineage (NCBI taxonomy): Eukaryota > Metazoa > Chordata > Mammalia > Chiroptera > Phyllostomidae > Tonatia > Tonatia bakeri. The sequence goes on from PVIA01002544.1 coordinate 106,242, forward strand.
CTATTGTCCAGTTTTTCAACTATATCCTAAGTACACACAAACATCGCATAAAATGTTTATTTGCTTTTACATCTGCTTACAACTTTACTTCTTATACACACTTCATCACGACTGTTTTCCATAAACACCTGATTTCCACGTGTATCATGTATTTGCTCACTAGCTCTTCCATCTCAGATCACCCTTCTGCAGTCTCTCAATGAAGGTCTGTTGATGGTAAAATCTGTTTTTCATCTGAGCGTGCCTTTATTTCAGTCTTGCTTGGTACAAATTCTAAGTTGACAATTAGGTATTCTCACAGTTTTGAAAGCATTAAATTACCATCTTTTGGGTACACTGTTGCCATTCAGAAGTGTATTCAATATGTGTCTCACCCTCATTCATCTTTCTCCTCTGATAGCTTTAAAATCTTTGGTATCTTGCAATTACATGACATTGGGTTTAGGCACAAATTTTATCTATATATGCTTGGGATATATTGTGCTTCCTGAATTCATATTTTCCCGACAAATGTGGAAAATTGTTATTTCTTAAAATATTATCACTCCTCCATCCTCTCTATTCTCTCCCTGGTGCTTCTAGTTTTTATAATTTTTCTCTCTGTAACTATTAGAATCTGTATCTTCCAGGAGTTCATTTCTCCTTGCTGCAAACTGAGTCATTTCTTTAGCTTCCAGTTTATTCATTGTCTTTTCAGCTGAGTCTAATATGATATTCAACATGTCTAAGGTTTTTTAAAATTTCAAGTAACATTTCTCATTTCTAGCAGTTCCTTGTTTTATTTTGCATATCTGCCAGTGGTTCCATCCTTCATGTACGTTGGCGATGAGGCCTTAAAGAATTTAATCCACAGCTGGTTCTTTCTACAGGTTCTTTCTCATGCTACCCAGTTTCAACTCATGCTTGCTGATGTCTAGTCATGAAATAACGCTGCTTATCTCACTCTGTGAGAGTCCTGGGCCTGTACCCTGCCTCTGCCAGGAGTCAGAGGGCACTACAAACTGAGGGCCACCTCAGCTGTCCTGGCTGGGGAAGCATCTCGGACCAGATTAATCTCCTTGTTTCTGGCCCGAGGTAAAATATGTAAAGCAGTGCTACAGTTGGTGTCTGCCCCCGGCAACCACAGGCCACCTATATGTGTAATACAGTACGCCCAGTTCCCAACTCAAAATGTGCTTGTTTTTGTAGGGAAAGGATAAGAAAGGTATAGGTCTTGGAGATTTCCCCTACTTTCTCTGAGCCTCTGAATACATTCAAAGGTAAAATTTTATTCAGGATCTAGGTGTTTTACAGTACCTAGTCTAAAGTACTGATGGAAGAAAAAGTTTTATTTAACATACTAAAACAATTATGATACACAAATGTTAGAAAGTACATCATTCATGGTACTCCTTACTGATTCAAACCTGGAAAGGTGTCCTACCTCTTGATTAGAGCTTGGTCAGTATTTTGGAACTGGGTATGCATTAGAAAGGTCCTGCAGCACAAACTTACCCAATGGGTTGTTACCCCACTTGGAAGAAATTTCTCCTGTTGTTCTATCACTAAGATACTCAGCCAACCCTGACTATCCACATTGTCAGTGTCCTGATGCACATGTGGTCCACATCAAAAGGGCTATAATCTGAAAATAAATGACTGTTCTGAACCTTTAAAAAAATAGGTATAATGACTTGTTACATGCAGCTTTCATCTAGATAAATAAGTTTATTTTTGGAAGCCTGAGCAGACAGAAGCAGGGCTAAACAAGGCAGCTGGTGATTTCACATTAAGTTAGAAACACACCTTAGAGGCATTTGGCAACAGATCTGGCTGCTACTGTCTTAAATGCAGATGGCTTGGTGGCACAGTTATTATTCATAATAGCTGGACAGTGTTCCCCGGATGATCAGGAAGCTCTCTGTGCTTCACCCTGACTAATCACTGAAGTAATGAAAGGAGACACCAGCAGCGAGGATTCCAACCGCAAATGCTGCAATCACACCTAAAAGTAAACGAACACAAAACAAGTTGAGATGGAATGAGCAAAAGTAAGGCTTAAGTGACGTTAGCCTCTGACGTGTAGTTTACTGACAGACCTAAACGACGACACACCCACACAAATACGAATACATATTCAAATACAAATGCAAATGCACATATGGCTATGTCCTAAACCCTGACAAAGGCTTAGAGGAAAATATAGCAATAAGTTGAAAAAGACAGACTGCAAATGTCAGCCTGGGAATCATGTACTCCCACACCTTAACAGGACCTCTCACCACAAACACAGTATCTCTGTCACACGTGTGCACACTCACGGACATCTAGGGAAAGACTGACATGTACTTCCAAAGGGCTCTATAAATTCACACTGACATCCAGCTACCTCGTGCTACTTGGCGTAAACCAAACAAGACAGGTCCAGTGTGCAGGGGTCCTCCATCATTCTGATGCAACGTCATTCGCGCAGCTACTGAAAGCTGCAGAAACCAGATTCCACCATTCTAAGAATTAGTAACTCTAGGTTGGTAATTCATTTACACCCCCTGATTATTGTTAAGTTACAACAGAATGGACCAGAGTATCCCCAAAACACACACACACACACACACTTACGTACAAAGCATTCACATAATTAGCAGGTTTATCTAATAAGTGACGAGAAAAACAACTGAAACTGGCTCAGTCAAAAATCCAAATACTTATAAAGCATTTCTCAAAGTGGCATTCCACGAAACGATAGTGTACAAGGTCTTTGATCAGTAAGTTGGAAAATCCGAAAGTGACTGCCACATTATCTTGGAGCCTTTGAGACACCGAGGAGAACTACAAGTTTCCACACTGGAATCTGACTTTTTCATAGCACTCACACCAAACTCTGCAGCAGCAATCTTGGGAACACCGTTTGGGAAACTGTCCCTACTGCACTAGTGGGTTCCCAGAACTCAACACGCTTTTCTTCTAAACACACAAAAAACTAGCAGGAAGTATCATTTTTGTGGGCACTGAGGATAACGCATTATTTATAAATGTTTCTGTCTCCAGGGCCTACCGCTTTCCACAACACTCAGTAAATACTGGCTTAATCTAGCACTTTTCAGTAAAATAAAATACAGTAATTTTAAAGTAACAAGAAAGCTCAAATGCAAAATACCATCTTCAAGTTATAAAAGAAATAAAATACCTATGTTTTGATGAATTTTCAACACTATTGCAGTTTTAATTGGTTCTTTGGGTTGTTGTTGTTCATCATCCGTGTTATCCAATGAAGCTTCAGTATTCACAGAGGAACTTATACAAGCTGCAAGAGGATAATAATGATTCTTATTGTGGTTTTGGCAATTAATGATTTCAAATAATTAGGTATCCATAAGAAAGATAAGATCAGCAAACTGCAGGCCATGGGCCAACCTTGCAGCTCACTGGGCAGACTTTCTGTTCTCCACAAAGGCTAAAATACTATTTGGCCCCATACAGAAATATTTGCTGACTCCATCTAACCTGATATTTGAAATATACAAGCAAAATATGATCACAAATTTGAGCTTACAATGACTCAATGTCAAGCAAGGGAAGCACATTATCTCATTTCACAGATGGACATGGTACCTGAGAAGTCAGTGTGTATGTGAGGATCATGGGCAGCAGACTGCAGATTCAGGTACAAGTTTTCTTTCTTCTTGATTATGCTGACAACTTCTGTAGGTCTGTCTAGCTGAATTTATTTAACACTGACTAAAAGTACTTGAACTGAAAACACTGTTACAGATCACACGGACCAGAGGGTTTCATTTCCCCCGAGTACTAAAGAGCCTGACAAAAATCCCAACCCGTACAGCAGGTGAAAGGGGAAGGGGCATTCCTCTGGTCGGAGAAAAGGGGGAGGGCTCCTGGAGCCGCGCCCCGCTTCCTCCCAGGGATGGCAGTGGACTGCTGCCCTCCAGAACTCTAGGGAGCTGTGTGTGAAGGTGACTACGGCTACTTCCTGGTGATCCCTTTACTTACAAAGAAGAGAACCACAGAAGAGACAGTAAATACTGCGGCTTCAATTCCAAGTCAAACAGCCGACTGCATGGATTGTAAATGTCCTTACCGCACGTGTGCATCCCGATGTAGCAGCACAGGCTCACCAGGATGACACACAGACTTACTGAAACAGGTATCGGGGTACCTAAATCCTCATATTAGGTCACCAGGAAACAAAAATACTGACTAAAGCATGGATTACACCTATTTGCTACAGACTTTTTTTACTTGAGCACTTGTATACAAAGTGGTTTTGTATACAAGTGTATAAAACCACAAAAATGGTTTTATTTGTCATGATAGGTTACACATCTAATATTGAATTGTTGTATGTAAAGATCATGCTCTAGTAGGTCAAGTTCTCTGCACAAATAATTTACTTCATTTAAAAAAAGACATTCTATGGCTCTGTTATTTCCATTTTTTTAATCTGTCAAAATCCTGTGATTTAACACAAATGCAAGATGATTTTACTGAAGCAGAGCATTTTTCAAGAATGAATTAGGCCTCGTCATGACAATTTATTTGTGTTTACTTTTGGTGGAAATTGTAGGCTTTTAATTCAAATCTCACACACTATGTTATTTTCACTGAAACTTTAATATGTTATCTGAAAATCAAATGCAAGTGACATCTGATTCGATAAGAAATTAGGTCTTAACTATTCCTTTAAACTGGTAATTTAACTTCAGACAAATCCCAAATTAATCAGTAAGAAAACAAGTTTCTTGAGCAATTCAAAGGGCCATCATGAATACATGCTAAGTTGTCGATGTGTCCCATTTATTCCAAGCTGTTGATAGGTGGGTAGGACTATTCAGAAGCTTAAAGTTACAGGTTAGGACTTGAACTCTATTGGTTAGTTGTCTTCTTCCTCATCTCTGAATCCTAAGTTAATGAGGTTTCACTAGAGTCAGTGATTTAGCCATAAAAATACATCTTTAGTATTACTTTTTCTTTATAATTAAATTATCAATGTTCAACCAAACAGCAAAAATTAATTTCAGTTCAGATATCAAAGCCAAACTGGCAAAATGGGTTTCATCAGATTTTAAAGGTGTGTCTCCAAAATTTTAGCTGATACTGTGGATGCAGTACATCTGAATTATAAAGTTAATTTCTACTAAGTGATGACTAATGCATCTAAGAAATTTTAAAGCCATAGTTATCCCTCACCTTAAGTGAGTCATTTTGACAAACAAATTGTTCTTCATCCCTTAAGTCATTTAAAAGCATGTTATTTTAAGATACTTACCTGGCAACATATGTATTTTAAACATAGCAACTACTTGGCAACTATATTACAGAAGTAATTAAATAGTAATCAAGCAAATAATAACATTGAATACTTAGAAAATAAAGCCAGATACTTAAAAATTTAATGCTGACTGCATAGTAATTCAACTTTTAAGTTTAAATATTTTAACTCTACTTTTTATGGTTTATTTTATATGAAAAGACTAATTTCAAATATTTAGAAAAATCTATGTATACTATGAAATATCACCTTCATAGTTTAATATTCATGTTTTTCATTATAATTCAGGAGTCATTATTTTAATGCTAGTTAATATCATGCCGCTTTTTGTTTATAAAGTATTTTCCCTAACACTTTCACTAAACTCTCACATCCACCCCATGACAATCTGGGGTTCAGAAGGCACTTGTTTAAGGTTATACAGCTGTAAGTGTCAGATCTGCACTCTGCTAAAATACTGTCTTGGTAAAACTAAGCATTTACTATTTTTGAGTAAATTAATAAATGAACAAATGAGTGAATGAGTAAGTGAGTCATTCTAAACCAATAGGATGTTTATTTTAAAGCACTTAATTTTTCTATTAAAATGTTTGTTTTTACCTTATCCTATAATTTGGGAATGCGTCATTTCATTACTAAAAATATACTAATTTAACAAATATTTGATAAAGCACAACCTAATGTAATTCTAGAAAAGTCATATTCCTGGCCACAGTACAACTGGTGCCACTGTTCATTTCCTAAAAGGCCTAGGGTTACTTTTACTGTATTCATCCTTTAGAATGAACTCAAATGTTACCTGCTCTGAGAAGTTTCCTTGAATTCCTTAAAAATACAGTGCCTGTGCTAAGTGTTCTGCTAATTCTCTGTTCCTCTCTTACAGAACTCATCGTCTTGTTTTGGAATAACCCATTTCTCTGCATTTCCCACAATACTCTGGGCTTCTAGAGAGTCAGAACTATATATCTGATCTCTAGACCCCTAGTGCCTAATGAACAATAGGCAATCCACAAACAGTAATCAATCACTCAGCAGAGATACATTCAGTTTCACAAACAGAGCCCTAAAAGAATCATGCCTATTTTACTGAAGTCGTATCTTCAACACAGTATATGACACTAGAAAAACGTCTAATACTCTCTAGAAACCGTGAGTTTGATATGGTGTGTACAGGGTGGGGGCAAAAGCAGGTTTACAGCTGTCTGTATGGAAAATGATACATGACACAAGAATAAACTCTGTGTTTCACATACAACTGTAAGCCTACTTCTGCCCCACTGTGTACGTAAGTTTACACACCTAAACTTGCCAAATTGCTGTTTTGTTTCCTTTGTCCTTATCACATTAAACTCTTCCTACTCAGTTAACGCGTCTCTATACTAGACTACCAAAATAAACAAAAATAGACAGGAAATAATTTTCAAATACAGTGCAAAACGTACAACAAAGTGCTAATGTTAAAAGCTTATAAAAATAAAAACCTACAAAAAAGACAAATTGGTTAATACTTATATCATCTAAGATTTTAAAAACTTATTTTAAAATACTTCATAGCTACTAGTAAATACTAACATTTAACAAGGCAATAATAAAGTTTCATGAAGGAAAGCTGAGAAACAGGACATTTACTGTATATAAATAAGAAAAATAATTCATCAGGAAATAGCATGTAAATCTGATAATAGATGAGAAATATATTACCTTATACTTCTCATCTATTAAAAATAAGGTTAAAATAAGTCTTTTAATTATTTTTAAAAATATTTCAAGGAAATCAAACAATCACTAAAACCATGGGACTTTTAATATACTTGGGATTATACTTCATATATTATAGTAGCATTATATTATAGAGCATTGATTTATACAATACATGTGCTTTCCATTAAAATGAAATATAAAAGGAAAGGAGCAATAAAGAATTTAAAAATGGAAAGAATTTACTAAAATTTAAAAATACTAAGGTCAAAACTTTGCTATTATAGAATATAGCAAAAGTCAAAAGTCAAATATTTTTTCTGATTAAATTATTAACCAAATCCCTGGAGCCCCTACACTTCTGGTCATTAATCTTGACTAAATTCTTAGTTACTCTTAGGAACTCACTACATGCGCTGCTTAAGTAGTAATGCATACACATGCTCTCGTTCTAATCAGATCACAGGCATCTTGAGGAAAGAAATCTGGTCACTGATTTGTATCTATCACATTGCCTTGCATACAGCAGATGCGTAACAAACATTTGATAAATAGACATATCAACTGCTGTAAACTTGAACAAATATTTCTGGGGCAATGCTTTAAATGCTCTTCACTCCTTAATATGCTCTGAACTATTGAGCCATAGAGCTATGACTACTATATCCTTTTAAAATCTTCATCGTGTTCAGTATAGTGCACTACACAAGCCTTAAGAACTTTGTGTGGCTAGGCACAAGCTTTTAACTTTCCACACATAAAATATCTCTCAGTCAGTTGGTGATGATACTTATGAAAACCTATCATGTTTTAGGTAGGAAGCTCAGGGAAATAAACATTCTAGGTGCTTGCTTTAAAAAATCTTAGTCTCATTAAAAATTATACTGACATAATCAAGGTGAAATTAAACCAGGATAAAGTAACATCGTTCATTTAAGTTTTAAAAAAAGTTTAAATAACAGAATTAAGAGAGCCAGCTCTCACTAGAAACAAAAACAAATTCATGAAGCAAAGCAAAGCAAAAGAAAACAAAACAAAAAAAAACAGCTTTCCAAAATGTAAGGTCAAACGTGAAAATGATGGCAAAGGGAAGAAAACGTGTCACGTAATTCAGACAGCATGGTAAATCTACGCCCTACAAAAATAATACTGATCTACTTTCTAGAACTCTCCATTTCAGCTTAGCATCCAAATTATATAAAGGGAGTAGGGAAACAGTATGGAGAAGATGTTTAATAAAGTATTTTTAAAAGCTCTGTAAAGATGTTTAACAAAATGATTAATCAAAATAATGGGTTTTGAGAAAATTTCTTTTAAAAAAAATACCTTAAAACCATATTCCCACCTACTTAAGGCTACAGCTGTTTTATAAAGATCTACTTGCTAGGCTTAGAAAAACATGAAGTACAGTAAATGCTGGCATGATTTTCCAGGAAAACACTGACTGCATGTTTATATATGTAGAGATTAGACACATTTTTAAAACCTTGGAAGTATCAAACATAACCAGCTTTAAGGAAATCTAAAGACGTGTTATTTAACTAGATGTCTCGTAGGTAATTTTAGCAGTAGTCTAATCAGGTTCTTAAATAACATCACATAATTACCTGTGTTTATTTCCTCTGCAATTTCCAAATCTTCTATTTGAATCCTATGATCTAACATCTCTATGAAATGGTCTCTGATTTCTTCAGCTGACTCATCGCCAAATTTATAATCACATAACATTACTGCGGACCCCGGAATGGGGACAAAAACTCGGTGAGGGAGGATGTGAAACTCCTTTTCAGAATCTAAAAGGAGAAGAAATATCATCAATATTTAGATAGGTCTGTCATTGGCATCAGTGATTTATATTTTATAAGTATACGAAAGCATCATATATTAGTAGAAATAAAACCTAAAAGTTATTTTCATTTTCTAACTGATGTGGCACAAGATTGTTCCTACTGCATCCTCCTGTACCTCAACACACCTGGTCTCCACAAGGAACCCAAATTATACTCCCATGAAATATGAACTTATCACCACCTTCAATATGAGGATGTTGCTGATTAAATAATCCTGTATTATCCACCCTCCTATGAAAGAATACCCAGGAGAAAATTTAGTTCCTGGTCCCAGGAACTGCTATTTTTGTTTTAACTTTACAAGTACTAAATTTTATAAATAAATTTTCCCTTCTTCATGAAAGTTCAGAGGCAAATCAGTAGCCAATCGGTATCAAGTGTATAGAACACGACAGCAGGCATTTCTGTACATGTATGTATAGAATAATCTCATTGCTGACTTCGTCTGATGAGATGCTGGCGGACCCCCGTGTCCGACATGCACAGGACATGAGGCTGTTTCATATGCTAACCTCACTGCCAATCCCATCTCGCTTCCTTTTCATTTTCCCTTTGCCTTATTCTTATTACTAGTATTTATTATCCTGACCATTAATCTTGATAAAGTTCTTAGTTACTCTTAGGAACGTACTACATGCTCTCCATAATGAATAAGGCATACACATTCTATCTTGCAGATCAGGTTGCAGGGCTCTTGAGCACACGAATCTGGTCATTGACTTGTATCTATCACATTGCCTTGAACTGAGCAAATATTTAAGGCATATCTAATACACAGACATACTAAATGCTATAAACTAGAATTAATCTGAGGCAACAATTAGCACTACATATTGTCATAAACAGCATTAAGTAATTCTTAGAAAAAATAATCTGGACCTAAATAAACAATGAAGAACTACGTTTTATTCTTCTGTGAATACTCACAAAGTAAAATATATTTGCCCCAATTTCTAACATCATCACGGGTCCACATAAACACAGTTCTGTTAGGTTCAACACCAGGATTCTAGTGAACTATCAACAAAGACCAAGACTTTGTGTAAAGAATGACCTCTTCCAGCAATGCACGTGATTTAAAAAGCTATCAATACACAGAACAAGTAGAAGTAGGCTCACTTTGATAGTAACCTGCATTTCCTTGCGAAGAAATGAGTGGTAGCTTTATATAACTACAAACAGAAGACGAAGGAAGTCTTAAGTGTCAGGGGAAATGCAATGATTTGAATTACATATCCCTGCCATATTCTGCTTATTATCTTGTTTTTGTAAAAGAACTGGAAGAACAATTTTACTCTTTGACTAGACTGCCATCTAGCTGTAAAAGTCTATTACTGCAATTGGTACTGTAGCAAATTGTTCACACACTGAAATCAGGAATAGACTATTTTATTTGGGGCCACAGTTTCTTTAAACAGGTTGAGTTCAAAACTTTCAATGATGGCTATGTGTATGTTTAACTGCCATTCAAAACTTAAAAACTATTTCAAACAGCATGCATTCTAGCTTTGCCTAAAAAAGAGATAAATATGCTTGCTGTAAGATCAAATGTTAAAGTATTGGTTGCAATGAATTTAAATTACTCATTAAAAAAGACAAAGCACATAATTTTCTAATTAAAAAGTTAAACTAGTCATTTAGTATCCTAATAAGACCAAGTTTTCTAGTTGGTCTAAAGTTTAAAATGGGAAAGGGGAACCTTTTAAAAGACATATCTTAAAAACTATTCTAAAAAGAGTCCTTTAGGAATATTCCCATAGCAGAGTAAATAGTTCAACATTATCTAAGTTCAAAACGGAAAAAAAAATTAAATCTAAGCCAATATGATAAGAACTGGGTATCTACTGATTAACAGAATCCTAACTCATACTCAAGTATTACAGGTGATAGCTCAGCTGGCTCTTAAAAGATACGTAGCCCTCTGCAGGAAGGGACGAGAAGTGCAGCCCAGAGAGTGGACCCGGACCACAGGCAGAGGACTGCAGTAGCTCAGAAAGCAGTGCCCAGCGCCAAGAGAGCTATACCACACCCAAAGCCAAGGAGCGAACAGGCCGCAGTGAGACGAGGCTGTCAGGCTCGATGGGCGGCTAAGTGACCAGGCTGCACACAAAAGCCCCAATCCAATTGCTACATGTAAGATTCAAGTTCATTTCTCAGCAAAAACTACACATTTCACTACCAGTGGATAGAAATTCAGGGTTATTTGTGAAGTACAGGAAGGACAAATGTTAAACCTGGCAATTCCAGTAACCTTTCAAACTAGGAATACAAAACAGATTATGATTCGCCTACAAACCTACTATACTGTCTCTCAGTAGTACTACAAGAAGTCAGTTTTACAGAGGAGCCATGTTTTCTTCTATAAATATAAAAATATTCCCTTAACGGGCTAACACACATGTTTGAATCATGTGTATGTTCAACGGTGAATTGCGAACCTACTCGCACCCGAATGGCGGCAAGGTGAAGATGAATGCATAGATTAAAAAGCATTATTCAATATTAAAATTTTCTGTTTGAATACAATAATTATTTGTAATACAAATTACAGAAACAGTATAAATTGTTTATTTCAAAAAAATATAATAGTCATGATAGGTTATAACATGATGACCCAGACTTTTTAAAAATCTAACAAAGTCTACTGAGTAACAGATAAGAAGCATATAAAATAGTACACAAAAAATCTGGCAGGAATAAGATATCAGTTGCATATATACCACACATTAAGACCTATTAAAGAATCTATTATATAATACTAAACATAAATAAAATTTCTGATTACAAATTATTTTAAGAAACCTACTATATATTAATTTTTTAAATTAGGTTTAAAATGTTACCACAGTTTTCTAGTCTGGCAGAAATTCATGAGGAATTTTTTAAAAAATCTTCCCAGAAATTGTTAAATGTTGACAGATTGGCTATTTTAAGGTGTTCAGAAACATTTTTTGGTGCAACTGACAATTTTTCATTCAATAAGAAAAGTAAAACATGGCATATTATTGTTAAAGACAGATGTAGGCACTTATAAAAGATGACATGTGTATCTGACAGTCTAGCAACTGAATACATGCAAAGAAAAGTACTTAATTTTATACTCATAACTTTTTTTTCTGGAATCTCATTCAAAAGCAGATCCTCAAATAGTATTTCACAACGATCAGCAACTGTGTTCAGTATGTCTCTCTTCACTGCCTGTGGAGAACAAATTACAGTGAGAAACAAAGACTGTGACTTTCAACTTGCATTATTTTACCACCAAAAAACCCTCACATAACTGGTTTCCCTATGTAATCATGACCACTAAAATAACTGATACATTGTTCTTTTTTAAATGTCCACTTACTTAGCATGCTTACTAACATTAATAGTTTAAAAGCAAATCTGCCTACGTCATCTAAATAATAAATTAAAACCAAATAAATATATGAAATTTGGCATCTGAACAAATAATGCTAGTGTTCTAAATTAAGAAATGTGTAACTATGACAAAAATGCCAGTTATCCTTTTTAAAATTTCTGAATTACAGAGATTATAGGACACTACCTAACAATTTTCCCAATGAATGCTTTTCCTGTTATTTAAAAAGTCTGATTTCCCTTAGAAGAAATGATTTCCAATGTACTAATAACTCACAGATAACTCACAACTGCGGAGCACTTAATAAATTTGTATAACCATTACTTTAAAAAAGTCACAAAACAGATATTCTACATATGAAAATCTTGCGACCAATTTCATGGTATAATTGTACTGCCCAACCAATTGGACCTTTATTAGTTAAAATGCAACTAGTAATTATGAAATCTGAGTGGGAAAAATAAAATTCTAGCATTTTTGAACAATGATGTGAACGGGCTTCTGTTTTTCACGTGCAGTCACTCCCTCGGTACCTGCACAGCCTCTTTAACCTTGGGTTTGCTGCTCTGAATGAAAGCTCTGCACTTCACGGAGCCCTTCAGGTTCACGGAGCCGCTGCAGATCTGGACAGTGGCTGTGGATCTGCGGTCAGAACTCAAATGCTGAAAGACAGAAACCGCTTTAAGTTCCAATAGCCAATACTATATTATTAACCATATAAACTACATTATTAACTATGTGGAATATTTAAACATTATAGAAGTCACTTCATAAAGTGAGAAGAAATTTTTGACTGAATCAAGTGTTTGAAAATATTCTCCACAATTTATTATTAAAAGGCCTTCATATTTCTCTTTATAAGTGATATATTATTTTCTGAGAATTCTGAATATAGTGTGAAATTAAACACAACTACATCTAAATTTTTCTTACTAATATCTGGTCCAGAACACCAATATTCAATCCTCATGTTCACTAAAATATATATAACTTGCAGATGACGCAGGTGAGCATTATTACCATGAAAAGATGTACAAAGAAGACATGATCTAACCGGAGTTACGTGCACGCAATGGAAGATCTGCACAGCATATGAAGCAGGATACGACAAACACGGCAAAATCATAAGGAACGTACAGACACTCATTTACGTGCACACGTTCAACCCCTAACTTTCACAGACGGAAGGAATGCTACACGCTCCGCGGCAGGAAAAAAGCAAGTCAGCTACGCCTGTCACCAGCAATGGTGTCAGTGGTCATAAGCAGTGATCTTCGCCTCACAGTGTCACTCGCCTTTGTCTACAGAGTGCTGGTTCACGCTGGGTGCCGAGATGTTTCACAGACATTTCACCAGCACCGGTTTAACAAGTGCCCAAACGAGGAGAGCCCTGAAACATGGGCAGCACTACTAGCGGTCTATGCAATCACCATGGAAGTAAAAACGCTGTTTAAAAATCCCACACAACAGACACATAAAATATATCCTAAGTACACCTGGAATACATCATGCAATAGTAAGGTCAATTCTGAAGAACAAAAACAAATCATGACACTTATGAACAGTGCTAATTGTGCATGTGCAATAAAGAACACTCATGAATTGGTAAGAAAAAATGGTGATGAAATCAAATGACTTCAATATTTGGCTACTGAAAAAGCATTAATAGTCAATTTCTAATGTAATTCAAGCAAAATCTAGGGTTTTTTTTAAAGAATTTAAATTTAACACAGTAAAGGTCTTGGTGGTAAAAAATCTGTTAACAGACCAAATAGTTCAAAACGTTCCAGGTTCATTCACAAACGCCCACAGACCAAGCAGCAGGGGGACAATGCGGACACACATCCAGAATGCGCTTCTGGCGGTGCCTGCAGACATCACCGAGACGTCGGCAAGGGGGGTGCGGGAGGAGGAACGGGCTTTGCTCACCCACTGCGCAGAGCTTTACTGTAAATGAAACTATTCTATTTTGGCAGATAATACCCTATTTACATATCCAATATCTACCTTTAATACATATCTTATAGTATGTAACACAGTGATGACATATAAACCAAATATGTATAAATTATGCATTGTTTTCCAAACTAAATGAGACTATACATACAGGAGCACACATACACACACACCAGGGAGAAGAGTTTTTAAAACATACGGAAATCAGCTCACTCCTTTTAGGCGCATGGATCTGAGTTCTACAAATGTCAACTCCTCTTGGTTTCTTTGGACTTAGGAACAAACTGACTTACAAAAAGGCTTTGGGAACCTAACTTGTTCACAAAGGGAGAGACTTCTGTGATACCAACATGGTATTTTGGAAAAGGAAAGATCCCTCTGGTTACAGTGGCCAAATGAAACCTTAAAGAAGTGGCAGCATTTGGGTGAGGTCTCCCTGTCCAGAGAGGACCCTGACAGTCTGGACTACGGAAAAGATGGCGCTGACAAGACGCCTGGCTCAGGACATATACAGGGTTTTAAGGAACATAAAGCATAGCCTAGGAGAGTAAATTAGAAAATAATGAAAAGACATCCTGAGGCTGTGAAAAGCCTTGAATTAGACTTTTCTAACTAGTCAATATAGAGCAATTAAAGAATTCTAAGCAAAGAGAATGACAATCAGTGTCTGATCCTTATACACAATAAGTATTTTCTGAAAAAAAAAAAAAAAGTTAATAAGTGAATAAATGTGATTCAAAAAGGATAATCTGGCCCTGGCTGGTGTGGCTCAGTGGATTGAGCTCTGGCCTGTGAACAAAAGAGTCGCTGGTTCGATTCCCAGTCAGGGCACATGCCTGGGTTGCAGGCCAGGTCCCCAGTTAGGGGCGTGCAGGAGGCAACCACACATTGATGTTTCTTTCCCTCTCTTTCTCCTTCCTTTCCCTTCTCTCTAAAAATAAATAAATAAATAAAATCTTTAAATATAAAACCAAAAAAACAAAAAGGATAATCTGTAATATGCCCAATATATATATATAAAAAAAGAATCAGGATTTTCAGAGACACAATCACTTTGGACAAAAATGAATAGTTGGAGAGAGACCATTTCAGAATTACTTGAGGTGACACAGGTAAAATAACAATGTTGCAAGGCTAATGGCAGTGGGACTGACTCTAAGAAAAAGAAAAGATGAACTTAACACTGCAAAGAAAGAACCAAGAAGACTTGACAGAGGCTGAGTGGGAGGAAAGCGGCATCAAGTACTTATTGACTACTTATTACATATGGATTTTAATGTTTCCAGCTGACTGACCATGGAATGATTGACAAAAATATACTACACTATATAATGTTAAATATCATTATAACAAATTATCTCCTATGATAATTTACATTGTCTTTCACTCCTCTCAATATTTACACTCTATATCATACCTTCTAACTGTAATTTTATCACTAAAATAATTTTAGCTGAATCATTTGATAAACTAAGAGGTCACATAAGCATAACTAGTAAAAACATTTAGGTAAAGGAATAACCTTTAAACAAAGGACACTTCTAAAATCAAAAAAAAGGGAAGGAAAACAAAAGATTAAAAATACTTTGAAAGCACTGAGAAAGAAATTAAGAACTAATGTTACTGGTATAAACCCAATGGCAAGTCAGCAACGCTCTACTGCTACACACAGAAATATGCAAGTCCTCAGACTACACTTTCAGGGATCAGTTATATAGTTTGCTACTAAAAAATATGCAAGTCCTAGTAATATTTTTGTTTCAACATTTCCAGCATAATACTGAAATTAAGTTTTCTAAAAACATGGATACTTTATACCCTGCCTGTTTTCAAGGAAAATTCCAAGCAGTATCAAAATCAAAAGCACACACACTTTTAGGAATAATTAGCAGCTTTAACTTCTTATTCTTCAAGATGCCCAACTTTCAATTTCTGAAGAGATGCGTAACTTAAAACAGCCATAAAAAATAAAAAATTGCTGATAATGTGTGATATTTATCAAATCAGAAGAGGTATAAATCTACTTCATATTAAGTAAATGACAACTCCTGGCATATCTGCGCACACGTACTCTACCTTTAAGTGCTAAGAATTACATCTGTGCTCACAAAACACACAACCCAAAATACTGTGTGCGCACACACACACACGTGTGCATGTGCGTGCATTTATTGCATTGGTGTGCATTAACACTTAAATGCTGTCTACTTTATTTCAGAAGTTTAGTAGTCTTGGGTTAAAAGACCCAAATAGGTTTTATTAAAATTGTATTTCTTGGGAGTAACTTTCCTAGAACAGGACATTTTGTAGTCTCTTAACGTCTCTAAAATTTTTGACTCTCTAATTAGAAACATAAAACAAACAATCTCATGAAGGTTATTGTTAGAAATAATGTATTTTAGATAAGTAGGATTTTTAAATATTTACCAACTGTGTCAGCACTCTGACATCGAAAGAATGACTAATTGCTTGAGCATTTCCTCTAGAAGATTTTTTCTGGAAAAAAAAGTTAAAAAACTGTTATTGAGATCAGAGTGGAACATAAAAGATGATTTAGGAACTACCCTACACACACTAAATAACCTAGAGGAAAAAACCTTATTATTTGTTTTACTTTAGCTTTTTCTACAGACATGTTATTTTATGTATTCTATAGCAATCAATATGCAGTGTTAAAAACCATTAATTTCCTACTTCTATTCCTCTAGAGCAAGGACTGGCAAACTATGGTCAAGGGGTCAAACTCAGGCTACCACCAGTCTTTGTAGACAAAGTTTTACTGGCCCACAGCCAAGACCACTCACTTACGTATTGCTCGTGGCTGCCTTCATGCTACAGCATCAGAGCTACAACAGACACCAAATGGCCCACGAAGCCTAAAATATTTACCATTTGGTTTTTTCCATGAAGTTCACTGATCCTTGCTCTGAAAAGAGAGTTCGCCAAAGTTTCTCCTCAAATTAAAGCTATTTTAGAAGGCCATAGAGACCCCTCTATAAAATGAAAAAACTTAGTCTTCAAACTGCTATCAGGGGAGGATTCTAATTACTTCAGAAATAATCCCCCATCATTTTCCGAGGGAAACATCTGCCCTTAACTTTAAAAGATCCTAGAAATAAGAAGTATATGAAAACTGTTTCCATGAAGAAAAGGACTAAAGAACTAGGAACAGTCACCTTTTATTTTGCCTTAACACAGATAATTTCCTAAGATGATTTCTCTGAACTCACCTGTCCTTCTAGTAGGTCACAATCTTCAGCTTTAACTTGCCCGTTAATCAAATAAACCCCATTTTCTATCTGCTTGGCCCAGCGTGCAAGTCCGTTCTCAAGAGAAACACAACACAGTAGCTTTCAGACATGATGCCATTTCAAATAAACGCCCTAGGGTCAACTCCCCCCCCCCAATATACTGAAGTAGTAAAAATCTCTAAGTATCAGTAATGCGGTATGTAAACTCAATCTTACAGCAACAAAAAATGTGTAGCCCCAAATTTTGGCACCTTACTTATATTTAATAATAGTGTTTCTAATCTTTATCCCAAACTACCATTCATAACACAGACTTAGGAGGCTTAGTAACTGCATGGCCACAGTCAAATACACTCAGTAATTTCCATTATCTTTTAAAAATGAGAGAAAAGAGGAAGAGCCTGAAATATATAAAGTGGTATCAGAGGAAAAAAGAAGTAACCTCCATTTGCCTCCTTCATTGGAAATGAGATATGAACACAAGAATGATACAGAAATTTTTAAAAGGACTGAAAAAGAGCAAAAAAACCCATGAAGACCAAGAAAAAGCAAAAAGACCAAACAGTATATATTCTTACATAACTATATTTCACAATGTATATAATTATGTTAATTAACAAATACTTATGGAGCACCTATTATGCTAAATACGGGTATACTAGTATTATGACATTATAATCTAGGACAATAAATTAGTTACCCCAAACAGTATCATTATAATTAGAATGCAGTTTTTGAGGATTATAGAATGGATGGCAGACAACCAGAAGAAAAGCAGATTCTCTACTCAGCAATCACTACAGAAAATTCGTTTTACCCTGATACCTTGGTGTTCTTCTCCAGAGTATGGCTGACAGAAGTAGCGGACAGTGGGATGTGAATACTGACGTGAACTGTGCACTCTAAGGAATGCCATGAGGTTGACAGTCCATTCTGATACTTCCAATCTGCCGGTTTTGCTGAACTCTTTCACAGTGAGGAAGAAGGAAAACCATAAAACATATTAGGTCATAATATGACTTAGTAACTCATACAACATGCAGCTAACAAATCTGGCCACATTCTTTCATTAAAGGTCAACAGGTTAGAATTAAATAAAAATAAAGCATGCATTTAAGTTTAGTAATCTTCAGGATACTGCACTTGGCAAACCCCAGCGGCTGGCTGGAAAAGGATCAGACAGGCATGTTCAGAATTCTGACAAGTCCTCTGGTCCTCTTGTTCCCATCTGCAGCCGTGACAATGCTAACTCGGAAGCTTCTGACATGAAGCAAACAATCACCAAGCAACAACGTGTGCCAGACATTCTCCTGTCTGTCCCATCCTTGCTAACAGAATTCTACAGTTACTTTTTCACACTGCTTTCAAACGTCTTAGTAAAACGTTACTACGGATTCTGCTGAGCACAAGTTAGTTGCTTAGTAGGCACTGCAGCTACCCAAAACACACATACTATTAGTGCCAGCCTCTCCAACGTAATACTAAACACACACCAGGTAGGGGACCTTAATAGAAATATGTTAACTAAAAAAGTTTCTTTGTAATAAAATATTTCAAAATTAAAAATTGGAGGCTGTGGATATCAGTAGGAGAGGATAGCATTGAAAATGATAAAACTAAATAAAAAATTGAATTTTGTTTTTAAAATAGTTTGCAACACAGAAAAATCTTTCAAGAGCAATTTTTCTTACCTTTGGATCATGGATATCATAAGTTCGACAAAATATTCTTTACTAATTAAGGATAGAAATAACCCAAAAGAGAATTAATTCTTCATAATCAAAAGAAAATAAACCATCCAAAAATAAAAATAAAGTGTAAGTGTCCAAAAGTTTTTATAAAATCATATCACTTTACACACTTATATATGTATATATACACACACACACATACCTATATGCACACATATGTTTGTACAAATACATACACATATCGAAATTGCTTTGACTATAGTTGTGGTGCTTTAAACTATTTCTTACTACTCATAAATGCTGCTAATCACAATGAACAGAACTAAAACACTTGCAAAATTTTCCTCAAATACACACCCTGTATAACAAATAGGAGCGCTGTTTTGGAGGAGTCAAGCCTAAGAATTTCAGTGGTTCAAGGGGCCTGTACATGAAATGTTTTAGCTAAATATCCAAAGAAGTTAGACGCCCAGCTTCTGCAGGAAAAGTCCCATTTTGAATTTTGTCCTTTGCCAGTCCTAGCTCACTGGGCCCCTGCACTGCTCCACCGCCTTCGTGAGGCATTCTCTTGCTTTAGAAAGATGCACAGTAACGAGGCCAAGGAGGCCCTAAAAGTGGCTTTTAGAGTCACTTGGTCTTGGGTAAAGACAAAAATTTCTTGGATACCCTAACTGTCCAGCTCAGAGAGCCTGTGATTTTAATTGAGCATTTTATCAATGCCAATTGGAAGTGAAAATTTACCATAATAAAAGATTTACTTGGCCAAAGCTGTCAGCTGGGGCGTCTCCCTCTGTAGGGGCCCTACTGTGCTCACTGCAGTCGACGGCTGGTAAGCAGTTTCCAGCCCCTAGTCTTCGCCACCTCTGTCAAACTCTTCTCGACCCTGAGACGTGATCAACAACCATGTTACTGTTACTACTGGCAGTCCCAATGATGTGCTATTGACAGAAGAACTTACAAACTATGCCTATTTTTTAAATAATGATTTAAATAAAAGTTTGGGGGGGAACTTGCAGGAACATTATTTTGGTATCGTGTACTTTTAAAACACAAGCACTTAAAAAAAGATACTTTTTTGTAGAAGAACAAATGTGAAGTGCCACACGATCTGAGACTTCCTCTTCTGTGAAATTCCACAGTCTTTTTTTGCTCATAGATTTTTCCATAGCAAATACTAGCTGGAACAGAGGAAAATACAGAGCAACTGAATGCAAAATGAAAGAAGAAACATGAGTGTAGAAAAAAACAATTATGATATCTCTGAACAGCATTTAGCTTTAAAATTCCATGATTCTACCATTAAATTATCTTTTCCTCAGAAGAAAGAGTAAAACTGTTTATTAATCACTTGGGTTCTATTTACATAACAATTGGCTTTTAAGTAGAAAAATACAACCCACCATCATTAAGAATCAACTGGACATGAAAAACTAATTTTGGGCAACTAATGTTTAAGTGAAATATAGAATAGAGACTTCTATTTTATATTTTATTTTATTATTATTTTTTTAATCCTCACTCGAGCATATGCTTAATGATTTTGAGAGAGAGTGAGAAATCTATGTGAGAGAGAAACATCAATCGGTTGCCTTCTGTACGTGCCCCAACTGGGGATCAACCTAGGTGTGTGCCCTGACCTGGAACAGAACCAACAACCCTTTAGTGTCCAGGAGAACGCTCCAACCAACTGAGCCACCAGGCCAGGGCTAAAGACTTGACTTTAATTGGAATGAGAATCGATAAAAATGAAGCATGTCACCATTTGGCATCTCTTATTTAAATGTCACAGAAGACTTAAGGTGACAGACACATAAGGACACATAAAATATAGTAGTAACATAAATGAAAAGCAAAAAAAAAAAAAAAATTAGAAATAGCCCTGACTGGTGTGGCTCAATGGGTCGGGCACCATCCTGCACACCAAAAGGTCACTGGTTTGATTCCGGCGGGGCACAGGCCTGGGTTGTGGGCATGGGACAGGCAACCAATATCACATAGAAGTTTCTCTCCCTCACTCTCTCCCTCCCTTCTCCTCTCCCTAAAAATAAATAAAAATATAAATCATAAAAAGTCAGAAATAGTAAATATATTTATGCTGGAAATAAGAATTACAAAAGTACACACTTGATGTGGCAGAGGCGTCATGCATTTGGCTCTAAGCTTTCTAACAACAATGTGGACGGAGAAACCTAATCTGTCACCTAATTCACATGGTCCATCCAGCTGAAAAGAGCTGTAGAAAAGGCACAACCTTTTTCATAATGACATCAAAAGAAATTTTTTCAAAGTCAATATTATATGATGTAACAAACAAAGTTCATAGCAATGACCTTATGGGAGACCCTGGCACGTTTTATAAAGTTAGCTTCTTATAGTGTCCTTTAATGCTGGCCAGCTGAAACAAAGTTAGGTAATTCAAACTCAGTAATTTCTGAAACACAGCACTGGTAGTCTCACAGGCTTCCTAGGATCAGAGTTCCAGAAGCAAAGGGCAAGAGGGCCTGACCGTGTCTCTCTAGCCCACGCTCTCCCCATTCAGTCCAGCACCAATCACAAAGGATGCACAACCGATGTTATTAAATATATAAAGGTTCAGATTGTATTGCAAAATGCTGATGAAATTGAGTAACTGTGAAATACACATTTCTTTAAAATGGAGAAGACGGTCGAAGCTCGAATAACTTGCCAGGGGAGAGGAAAACCTGCCTTTTCTTCCCTTACTTCCTCAGGTACAACACCAAGGTTCTGCCAGTGGGAAGTTGGACAGCAAAGGTCATAAAACTGGAAAAACCTGTAGCATCTGGAATTCTCATCTGCACACTTTTTTACCAGAAAAAGTTCTGGGGGGACTCTGCAGGTCTTTGGACCTGTCAGGATTACGGGTCCCCTTCTCTCTTGGGGTGGGAAGTAACCTTTTAAAGGCTCTCTGGTGTCTTGAGAACTCAGAGAGGTGGACGCGGGCTGCAGTTTGCTCTAGGTTTTCAGGGGAAACGGCTTGTGAACCTTCATGTCTACATCTAGACTACGTTACCCGATTCACCGGCGCAGGAATAAAATGAGAACTAGGGAATCCATGATGGCTACTCTGTCCAGCAATAAAAAATAAGTATCTGGTTGTTCTTACTTTATGTTTTACTCTAGGGATACTGAGAGACTTGAACAGGTGAAGAAACACAAAACCTATACATTTCACATTACAGCCATAACTTGAAACTAAGTGGAAGGTCTAGCCGAATACTGCTACTGCATGACAAAACCAGTTAAATCATTATAACTGTTTCATAACAGTAAAAAAAAAATCCTTATAGACTTCAAAACATGTAGTTTTGTTTGAAAATATAAATATTGACATTTATTGCAGGTAAGATACCAAGCAATTTAGTGGAAAAGCTATTTCAACATAGTCTCAGCATAAAGAATATGGAATGGTAATCTAAATATGCCTAGGATCATTGTGTGTACATATATGTGTATATATACATAAAATCAATTAAAATAAGATATAGCTGTGATCTAATTAAGAATTATTACATTTCAGACTTACTCTGCGCAGAGCATTTTGAAAATCATTTCCCATTTCCAAAGTTGTAATAATAAATACTCCAAGAACTAAAAGTCCCCCGGGGAGCATTCTGGATACCTACAAGTAGAAATGCATTAGCTTATATTAACATTTGGCTTTGTGTTTGAGAAGTTAAATATTAAATCAACAAATACTTTCTGAGTACCATTGCATGGCACTGAGGTAGGGGCTTTGAAAAATGGTTAAAATGTTGAGAAAGGTATGATAACCAAGATAAATGGGGTGTCATCATGTACATAATCTTCCTAGAGTATCCTGTGTTTACCTAAAATTATCTTATGAATAAAACCATTTAATAACAAAACCATTAGCTACATAAATAAGCAAACCCCTTTCTCATGACATCAAAGACTGCAATATCTTCTAAAATTTTTTCAGTGGCTTCCACTATCAGCTAAATAAAATATCAGTTTTGCCTTAGAGTGCTATTTCAGACTCTAAAACCTGGCTAATCTGGCATTCAGAGCATCCCTCATCTGACACTACTTCCTGCGACATGTTAAAACACCGCCCAAACACCTCTCACTGTTCTTCATACGCGGCCCGGACTTTCCAACTCTGCGCCTTTACTCAGGCTGTCCCTCGGCCCGAACGGACTTCTTCTGGCATTTCGGCCACCCAACTACTGGGTCTGGGATCCTTAAGGGAAGAAATAATTCACAACTACCTTTTACCCTTCTATCCCTATAATATTTAGCAGAATACTAAAGCCTGGAATTTGAACAGAGTCTGACTTGAAAATCCATTGTTTGCTATTGTTGAGGTTTACCTCAAATTTTTAAACCTATTTATTGATATAATTAAGAATTTATGTTCTTTCATATTGGATAAAAATACTAGCAAGTCTTTCTGTGTTCACTGAATTATTTGCTCAGGATAAATCTCTTAAGGTGGATTACAAGTTTAAGAAATTATCCATATTTTTAAAGTATTTGATACATACTACCAGTCTGTCTTCCATAATACCTATGATTTCCCCTCACGTTACTGTGGCTACTTCATAATGCCACATGGACTTCTCTATACCAACTGCCCCCAGTGATAAGAGTGCTTTGGTTGTCTTCTGTGCAGTTAGTATATGAACAAACCGATCACAAAGTTAGGCCCTCAGATACCATAGTACAATCCCTCATATGTTGGTGTAGTATCTGTTGGTTGTTCCCTCTGATTGCACAAATTCTATTTATTACAGTAACAAAAGCTTGAAATACAAAGAATAAAGTTTTCATGTTTAGCATGGGGCATCTGCGTATCTTTTCAAAATCACCGACACAAAATTAAACATTTCTTTCTAGAGGAAAAAGTGTGACTGTAGTTTGCTATATAAATTTTGTTCTGTGTACACACACACACGCACACACATAAATAAACTACATCTTTCTCTTTCTCTACACACACACACCCTTAGGAAATATAAGTTTAAAATATTTAATATTTTTGTTAGAAGATGGTATTAAATATTTCCTTGATTTTTTTTAACTACATATCACCCCTCATCACAAACAGACACACAGACATCAATAAATGTGTGTGTGTTTAAAAGACTGAAAGCTGAATACAGAAGGAAATAATCCTACCTTACCTTACTCTACCATTCCTTATTAGATGATGTGATCCACTCAGTAACAAGTTTGAAGTGAATTTAGACGCCGCTCCTTACCCACACCCCAGTTTGCTTCCCGTCTGTGGTCCAGCACCACCACTGTCTTCCTGGAGACCCAGGCTAAACCTCAGTAACGCCTGGCGGCTCTCTCGCAGTGTCTCTCCGCTCCCGGTCTGCTCGGTCACCACCCTGGCCTGGGACTAGCTCTCCTCTGAAATGCTTTGGCAGTTGAAGCTTCAGCTCACTGCGTCAGCTTATTCATTTATCCAGCATTCTGGAGTTTTCTTTAAAGACCATGAAGAACTGTGCACAACAGACAGAACCCGTTCCTCCTGAAGCCGAGTCTAGTTTAGATTCACATCGTTGTTGTTTTTGGACTTTACTGTATCTGTATGTTTTCTGTTCTGTCATCAGGCACCCTACTCTCCATGGACACTGTATCGAGGCATGAAAATCACTTTCTAAATTACTGACGGATCAATCATATGAATCTCTCAAAGCAGGGAACTCTGAATGAAAGCCGACCACACAGCTCCGGCCTCCCAAACAAACTCCTCACTTCTTAGGATGGGACTCCAGAGTCATCCATAACTGGCCCCGTGCAGTCGGACATCGAATCACATTTTTCTCATACCCCAGGTTTCAATTACACCCAACTGCCTGCTCTTCTCCTGACATACCTTTAACTTTCATGCCTCCGGGCCATTTATCCACACCGTCCTTTGGGCACTGAACTTGTTCCCTAACTTCTACAGGCAAGTCCTATTCCTCTTTCCTGTTCGCAGCCTCCACGGAGCTGCCTGAATCCAGCCACTGGCCCGCGTTCAGTCATCCCCTCTACATTCCTTCAGCATCTTCCATTTTTATCTCCTTTCTCTTATCACTGGTCGGGTAATCTCTTTCACTGTGGTTGAAACATCAATTCTGAGGATTTTTTTTTAAATTTAACCACCATTTTTACTGCCTTGGTGCCTAGCTTAAGTCCTTAAAACAATCTGACCAGAAACTATATTATCAATAACTACTATGACTTTAAAGTAAAATCAGAAATAAGCTACATGACTAGTAGTAGGAGATAAGCTGAAGAAACAGATAAATATCAACAATGGGAAAGCACAGCAAGTAAGATCAAGAAGTCAGACGGCCTGGGTTCCAGTCCCAGCTCCACAACCTATTCTGTAATCTTGGGCAGGTTACTGAACTTCATGGGAGAAAATGCAAGTGGTGAAAACCTAAGAATGAGCACTCTGAAGTCCTAGTCCGGTCATCTGAGGGTAAGGGCTCTCACGCTGTCAGCCAACAAACACAAGCCAAACCACACAGGAGACACCGAGCGACCTGCTTAGCATGCTCTGCGGCCCACTCCTCATCCATGTCGTCCAGCTTAGCTCCGGGAGGCCTGAGGGTCTCGTTTTCTTCCTCTCTGGGTGGTGTTCTAGCGGCGAGCACCACATAATCCTTTTGTGAAGAACACTTAAAAACAGATTAGAAAAGCTTATTAGAGTGATACCTAAGGAATGTAATACTCTTATGATGTGCAAAAACTGAGCAACATTCATAACAGCTTAAATCGCTAATACCTATATTGCATGGACTCTACAGAAACCAATTTTCACGGATAGCCTCACTTTTCTCATGTTATCTTTCAAAATTTATATCATCCTGTTATTTATGTAACATAATGGCCACTGCAAATGGCTTCCTGGATGGGTGAATAAACAGCATTTAAACCAAAAGATAATAAATCTGCTTGGTCAATTTTCTAGTTATTATATTTATTTCCTATATAATTTGAACAGATTCGGTGGTTCAGTAAAATAAAGCAACAAATGACCTTGTGCATCTTACTTTCATTGAAATGAAGAATATTGTATGTCAACAGAAACTAAAAAAGAAAGAAAAAACAAGCAACAAAAACAAATAACAGTGTTTAGTTTGTACATGTATGTCCAAATTAAAGTGACATCAGATTTATGTTCCTCAATTTTAGTAGCAGTTAAATGGTAATCAAAGGTGGGGAACTGAAAGATAAACTTAGGGAACATTTAATAGCTCAGTCTTATGACACTGGAAGTTTCCTATAAAGAGTCAAAATAAAGCTGATAATACAAGTTAGCATGGTGTCACCCTCAGACATCACCTGAAATTCCCATCATTTGTGTCACCTTCGCCTAGAAAATACAGGAAGTTGTTCCTACAAAAACTATTTCCAGAGAGCTGCATTCCAATGGACACAGGAAAAGGCAGGCACTGATTAAGAAAGCTCTTCCTTCTCATAGAATCTACAACTTTGAGAAGAAAATGACAGGAGAAGTAGGGCACAGACAGGCTTGAGGGGGAGCAGAGAACAGCGAGGAACCCTGGAGTGAGGAAGAAGGACCAGTGGAAGGAATGAAAAGGCAGCCAGAAGAGAGGCCAGGAGGATCGTCCTGGACTGCGGGAGACTTGTCTGTAAGAAAGAGTCTGCGTGCCCCACGGCAGGTTTGGAAGAGGGGGTTTCTCTCTGGCCCTTTATCTTTACAAATCCCATCTTCCTCTACAGCTCTTCTTCCTTTAAATTTTCTTTAAATGATGGGAAGTGAAAAGCCTTACTTAAAAAGTTCCTAGCAAAAAGAGCCCTATATTAGATACTAAGCATCCTGAACGAAAAAGTTCAGACTGTTGCCAAGAGAGGCAAGGTAGCCCTCTAATGAGACAGCACTGCCTGGGTGACCGGGGCAGCGCCTGCCCTGTCTTCCAAGCTACGGAATCAGATTTGTGACCACGAAGGCCTGTGGCGGCGTGAGTCCTCTGGACAGTGCTTTCTTCATAGGTAGGTAACGTGGGGCATCATATTGCAAGAGGAGGTAGCTTGGGAATGTAGAAAGAATCAAAACAAGCAAAGTTAATTATGCAATTTGAATGTTCTACAGCATCGGGATAAAACGTCCAGAAAGAAAACTGTCACAACAGAGCTTTAGTTGCTACTAAGCCTCAAAACCAAGTCCTTGGGCCACAGTGCGCTCTAGGCAGTTTGTCTGTGTAACTCTTTTTGTCGTTGTCGTTACTTTGTATTGCTGTCCAGTCCCCCTTGCTTATTACATCAGTTGGTGCTCATGCTTTTTAAAGTAACTGTTCAAATCTCTGTTCCATTGTGTGTTGATTTTTAAGGCTTAACTCTATGAGGAAAACAGAATATGACTAATATTCAAGTTTCTCCCACCACTTCCCCGACCCTCTCTTTTGAATCAACATTTTAAAGTCCACAAGGTAGGTGTTACACTGTGTAACAAAATATACGACCACTGTTGCTACCAGTCTGAGTTCAGACAAACTAGCACCAGAATAAAACTGTCAAAAGCTACCTCTGTAGAAAACGGTATAACCAGGAATTAATAAAGATTAGAAGGGAGTTTGGTACACTTGGAAACACACACACACACACACGAATACAAATAATGTGGTCAGTAAAAATTCTAACTTTGGGGTTTTCACATCATAAATTATTTTTACACTGTCAGAAGCGAACGTGTGCTGACCTGAGCAAACCTGGACCGGGCTGGTCTCACTGCTGCTCCACATTTCCCTTTAAAAACCTGCTCTAAATTCCCTTCTATATTCTGTCCCTCCATCCCCTCACCTCGAGTTTACTGTTCAATAACATATATCAACTTAATTTTTATTGCAACTTTAAATAAACAGGTAATCTGTTCTACCAATAAATACACAGTAAAAGACACATACCTGTCCTATTAAAAGACCGGAGACAAAAGACTTTCCTTGGAGATTGAGGTTTGAAAGATACTGGCCAACAGTCTCTTCTACAATGTAGGTTCTTCCCATTATTGATTACTACTTCAATCTCCTAAATTACAAAAAAAAAAAAAAAAAAAAACCACATAGTATTTTTAGGAAAAAAATATAACTTTCACTGTTTTCCTCGTGGGGGAAGTACAGAGAAGTGGTACTACTTCAATGCTATCACAAAACTTGCAGTGATTGCTTCTTAAATAGGGTCTTCTTACCTGCAAAGTTCAAATGCAGCTTCAGAATTCTCAACACAGTGCCGCAGTAAGTGACTACTAATCAGAGCTGATATGAGACGAGACTTACTTACACAATGAGAACAAGGGAGAGGACCCTAAATTAGTAGTCAGCATACTTGACTTCTCATTTCAGATGTACTGCTCCTTAGTTATGGTTGATAATCTCCGGCTGAGCCTCAGCACACTCATTCCTCACACAGAGATGCAACTTTTAATTTCCTCACGGGGAGGCGAGAAGAATCAAATCCATTTACTCAAAAAGCACATGATGAAGAATGACTTACTGTGTGCTAGAAACTGCGCCCAGTGGGACGGCGCCAAGATAATGTTCGATCTCTGCTCCTGAGGAACTCATTGCACAGTAAGAGGTGATAGATAAATAGCAGTGCAATAATAGCAAACCTTTGTTAGAAATAACTTCTACTGAAACAAAGAAAGGTAATGTAACTTGCCCAAGTGACAAGGTTGGGAAGCGGCCGAGCTGGGATTTAAACTCAGTCTGCTTCTAGAATTCACGCCCTTAACTGCTGTGCTCATCTATTTTGTGACTCTTGTGTACAACACGCATGTTGGTTTATAAAATAACTTAATATGACTAACATAAGTAGGGAGGGCAATGATATTTGAATAACAATAAAATTGAAGGGATAAAACAAATAAAAAATCCTTCAAAACCAACAAAAAATTCTGAATAAAAAGTCAAGACATTATAACACTTCTCTTCAAAGACTTCTTGAAGTGATGCTGCAAAGATACTAGTTTGTAAGAAAAAAAGTGACTAAAATCCATTTCTTACCAAATAATCATTTTGACCAAAACCTTACTATCGAACCACTTTCTTCTAGATTTCTTTTAATGTAATTCTATGTTCTGACTTTGGAGTTGGGAAAAGCAAAGCAAAGGAGCCAGGGGATTTGTATCAGAGCAATTTTGAATATATGCTTAATTCCAAATCCTGAAAATCCTGTTAATAAAAATGTGCTGTGTTCTGAAACAGGAACCCATCCCCCCGAAAAACTATGCTAGTGCTGAGGAATCATACCCAGCCTCCCCACAAACCCATACCAAAGGGTTACGCTTGACTGCGGATGAGAACCAGTGTATTCCTCTTACTGGCTCATGTTCCTTTGATTTGATTTTCTGTAGCTAAAAATCAGAGATACCAACTAAAAGAGCTAGGCAGTCATGAACGATGGTCTCAAGGAGTTCACATTCACTGTGGGAGACAAAAATGTAAAGAGAGATGATATTTAAAAATGTTGTAAAAGCTATAAAAGACTGTAGGAACACAGACGCAGCATTCTGAGCAGAGGTAAGGGTCATCTGAGTTCTACAAATAATTTCAGTCTCAGTATGACACAGTCGAGGCAACTGCGGACGTGGGGGGCGGCCCGTCCGACACCAGGAAACTGCCACTTGCAATGGCTTTGCATTACCTGACACTAAAGGCCGGAGAACTGGTTCCGGTTTGCAATGGCCTACTGGATGCTGTTTTGTTTTTGGTTCTTCCAGAGACCCTGTTCAGTTTTGCCTCAAAATGCATTAAATTACTTCCGACCTCTTTTCTGACAACCGTGCAAACAAGTTGGGTTTGCACACCATTTTTGTTTAGACTGAGTCTAGACAGTACTATCTGTCCAAATCATTAATGCCTCTAGACAGGTAAGAGCTTCCGACTTTTAGTAGAGCCTTAAGGTCTGTGTGCATTTCTGCATATTAAATTTTCTTCTGCTTCATCATACTATTCTACTCCTGTCCTTCTGGCCTAAAACTTCCTAATCCTTGCAGGAACGGCAGTGACAGTGAACCCAAAGTTATGGTATGTAACTTTCTAATCACGTTTCTTCCAAGGTGTCACCTAGCAGCCATGTGAACGTGTAAGAAACTGAATGCAATAGGAAGATGAAAATGTACTGGGTGTTAAAATCTGGTTGAATGTCGGATTTTCCCCCCGAGCGTTCCTCTAAAACTTTTAAATGTAACGAACCTTATTTTACGAAGTGCACTACTAAAAAGGTAGATCTTTCTTTCCAGGGGTGTCCAACCTTTTGGCGTCTTTGGGCCACACCTTAAATATATTGCGACAGGTAATCTCGCGCACGCACACGCACACATCTCATCATGTTTTAAGTAAATTTACGATTTCGTGCCGGGCCACATTCACAGCCACCCTGGGCTGCATGCGGCCCGCGGGCGCGAGCTGGACACCCCTGCTTCACGCAGTGCAGTTTTCCCTGAAATACTGTGCGTCCGCGGAAGCTCCGCAAGTCGTCCAAACACGGTGACGAGGCCACTGAATTTCCCTGCACTCTGACTACCTAGTTTACAAAATAAAGATTTCGGATCAGAACAGGTCTGAAAACCTATGTAATTTCAGGATTCTGTGAGTTCAAACTTCTCCTGGCTCCTTTCAAAAACCTTCTTCCTTAAAAATGAACCAGGCTCCTTAAATTCTTGCGACATATCACTGTTCCACGCACACACACAGCATCTAAATAACCATTTCAAATGAGGTGAGTTTGTCATAATTTGATTGGAGTTGGACCGTAGTATCTGCCCATATGTTTCCTACAGTCTCTTTTTCTTTCTTCCTTCAAAAGGCGAGCTGTGTCCCAGTGCACACAACACACAACCTTCACACACACACGAATTACAAACACCCTTCAGCTGACTCACCTGTCCGCGTAACCGGCAGACTCACCTGAGAAGTGAGTTTAGGGTTCGAGGGCCAGTCTCCAGCGGCCGACGAATTCATCAGAAAGCGACGGACTTCCCACACCTCACTTCCCACTCCAAACCCAGGGTCTGTCTCCGAGTCGGTGGCGCAGCTTGATGACGCCAGTTGCCCCCCCCCCCCCCCGCCTTCACCGCAGCGCCTCGGCCAAAGCCACTGCGGTCGCCACCCCGCCCCCTTCCGGGCACCGTTGAGATCTGGGCGTGAGCCCGGTGCCTGCGGTCCGGCCCTGCCGGGACCAATGCCCTCTAGTGGCTCAGTGTCTAGAAGCCGCCAAAGAGGACTCCCCATGGCATCCCGAAGCTCAGACGGTAAGGTTGCCCTGCTTTTCGGGGAGGGATGTGGGCTGACGAGTACTCTAGGGCGCCACCTCGCGGACAGCGGTCACGCGGCCGGGTTGGGAGCGCCAGGGGGCGGGGAGAAAGGAGGAAGCTGAAGCGGCTCTGTGCGTAGGGTTCAAAACCCAGGGCATTGAGGGAAAAAAAAAAAAAAACATTTCCCAGAATCCTGCGAGGCTTGAAGCGGGTGCGGGGGAGGGGGAACCGGAAATCCGAGTGCCGGGCCGCAATACAAGCCTCCCCTGAACTCGTACTCCCAGGGTGCACAGCTTCCAGCGGCTGCGCGCGCACCCGGGCTCCGGCGCCGAGGCGCTGCGGTTACCGCCGCTAATCCGAGACTCGGCTTCCCAGGGTCCCGCCGCGGGAGTCTCCGGCGAGCAGGCGCGCGGGAGCCCGCGAGCGAGGTGGCAGAGGTGGCAGGCCAGGCTTCGGGGTCCTCCTGGCCTTCGCCTTTCTTCTCCGTTTCTGCTCCCTCGGCCGCTGCGGCCCCCGGCCCGACCGACATGGCGGCTGTGTTGCAGCAAGTCTTGGAGCGATCGGAACTGAACAAGCTGCCTAAGTCCGTCCAGAACAAACTTGAAAAGTTCCTGGCAGACCAGCAGTCCGAGATCGATGGCCTGAAGGGGCGGCACGAGAAATTTAAGGTGGAGAGCGGTGAGTACGACCCACTTCCCGCCCTAGGTTCTGGGCCCGAGTCCGCAGCCGTGCCTGGTCTTTTCCCCTTCAAGGATCGCCCTGTCCCCGATTTCACTGGCAGCATCGCTTCCTCGGCACCGTGGGCATCCTAGCCCTTGTCCTTCCTGCTCCTCTCAGAGTTTGATGCGAAAGAGCCTTTCTGTTCGTTTGTTACTGTTAAGTCTGAATCCACATTTGGGTCCGTTTTCTTTGTAATTAGGGTAGTCTCAATTAGAAATTGGAAATATTTGGGTCTATTTACACGGGACTGAAGAGGTCCGCAACACCTATCTAAGCCTTGAGTAGCCTGTGTGTAAGTTGCGTGTAAAATAAGGGTGATTTCCTCTCTGCCGTCTGCTAACCTGCATTCAGAGACCTTTGCCTAATTGACTGTGCACTCGTTTTTGGTGTGTGTCGCTTGATCCGGTAACGAACGAAATGAGATAGAAGTTCACAGAAATGAAGAGGGGCTCAGGAGGGCGTTGGCTACGAAGTGCTCGTGCAGTGAATAAGCTTACTATATCGGACTTGCCTCTAAAAGTTGGAGTTTAATAGAAAATATGTTAACAACTATTATTAATATCTGTAGTAGAACCTCAAACTTAAAAAAGTTACAGTAGTGGCTTGAACATCCTTGATAAAAGGTGAGCATAGCCAATTACCATGAGCAAAATACTAACTTCCTGTTGTGTGTCTTGGTTTACCAGTTGTTTGGGGGGCATCGGGACTGGGCTTTGCTAAGTTGATTGAAAAGTCTGAATATATTTTTACTTCCGAAAATGTAATTATGAAGCAGGATTATGTTGCAAGTTAATTTTCTGAGTCCCAAAGACTATAGTACACTGCATTCAGTGTACTTTATTCAGCATTTATTGAAACAATATTGCGTAGCATCTGAGGGTGTGATAGTGTGCTGAACAGTACATGTTCAGGCCCCTTCCCACGGTAAGTGAACACATTCGTTCGTACATAACTTTAATCATTTAATATTTTTAGGTACTATTTTGGCTATTACAAGTCTCTAAAGCAAAGAAGCTTTTAATTTAAACATGGTTTTTCTCCATTTAATAAAGCTGTCTTGGTTGCTTTATGCTAAGATTTGTGTTTGATTTTATTTTTTTGCTCCGGTCTCCTGTAGAACAACAGTACTTTGAGATTGAGAAGAGGCTGTCCCACAGTCAGGAGAGACTTGTGAGTGAAACCCGAGAGTGCCAAAGCTTGCGGCTTGAGCTGGAGAAGCTCAGTAAGTATTTAATTACATCTTTATAATATGTGGAGGATTGTGCTCTTCAGACACATTTGTGTGCTTTGGAAACATTTACTTACTGATACAAAAATACTGATCAAGTATCATTGTTTTCATGTATGCTAATATTTTGATTTTTCATTCCTAGTAAAGACTGTAAAAGAATGTAAAAGTTTTATGGTCAGGGGGTCTGCGTTTTAACTCTAAGTGCTGTTAAAAAGCTCTTTTGCCACGTTTAACTCATAACAGTGTCTGAATGTTAGAAAGCTTTTTGAAAAAAATAAAGCAATCGTACAACTGAAAAGGTAAAGAGAGTGACATGTTTTTATGTTGTTGTGTTGAAAGTTTAAAATCTATTACTTCCATTACCTTTATTTGTGTTTTAACTCTATTGGTTATAATTTTTATAAATATTTATTAATCTCAGGTTATTTCCTACTTCACCCTAACTCAGGTGAAAAAAGAGTAGCTTATTTCCTTCTTAGTTAGTTTTTTTACACCATTAGGTCCTAGGAGGTACACAGGATCTGGCATTTGGTGGGTGGAGGATGTGTATTAGTTACTGTCTACAGTAGAAGAAAGCAAATGTCAGGGAAGACCTGTGTAGAGTAGGGGCGTACTTGTTACTAGATACAGCTAGATTTTAATTTGCGAATTAAGAAAGGTAGTAACAAGAATGGTTAAAAACTTTCCAGCTTTCTTTCTTAGCCAGGTTCATGTTCATTGGCTGTTTGGGTCATAACGTTTTTCCAGCTAATTTTGGCACAACTCATTTTTAAAACATTTGATGTACATATAAATGATATGGTATGGATATGTGTTAATAAGGGCATAAATACTGAGTATTTAGATCCCGTTTATTACCTATGTGTTGTGTTGCCTTGGCATAATCAACGTGGTCTGTACAGTGGTGATGGTTCAGAAAAATGACTCGACTACAGCTACTTGCATGAGATCTGGGAAAGCGAGGGGTGGGGGATGGTGATAAACCTACACAGAAATCTGACGTGTGTGGTTCCATCTGTATTTTTGTTTGTTTGTTTGTTTATCATCCTGGATCTGTAAGTTTGGAAGCAGTAAATAACCTTAAAGCAAAATAGAAAATTTAGGTAAATTTAGCGGGGTTTTTTCTTTTGATCAGCTAATTGTTTAAACAGAACTTAAGACTGGAAGTATAGTAAGTGATAATGTCTTGACTCATTCAATTGCTAGCATGTAATGTAGGTGAGTCTTAATGGAAGAAAGCTTTAGAGAGTACACTGTCCCTAATTACCTGTTTAGAAGAGAAACTGTGTAAGTAGAGAGAGCCCATTATAAGTGGATATTGGAGTGATAAGTAAGCTGAATCGAAATTATAGTATTATTGTGATTCTGTGTACATTTTATGTAGTTTAAATGTTATTTCTTGATATTTTTAAACTCAGTTTCCTTGTGTATAAATATAATTGACTCTTTTTTATAGTTGACTTGGAAGATGTCATTGCTAAAGGAAATTCGTAATTGCATATGTTTTTTACCATAAATGTTTGCTAGAATTATCACAAGTGCAATTTTGGACAGGATAGCATATTTTTAAAATTTGGTCTAGAAATACAGTAAATTTGGGGTGTATTTGTGAATGTGGAATACATGTAGTGTAACTCAGCCTTTCTAAGATTCAGTTTCTGAATTTTAAAGTGTGTATGGGTGACAGTTGGATAAAACCTGTCATTGCAAGTTTTAAGCCTTGGTGTATATGATTATAAAATTCTTTTTATCTAGACAGTCAACTGAAGGCACTAACTGAGAAAAACAAAGAACTTGAATTTGCTCAGGATCGCAGTGTTGCCATTCAGGTAAATGTTATTCCTATGAATAAAACTAATTGTAAACATGATACGTGAGGAAGTTTTCTATTCTGATTTTGTTTATTAGTTATGTAGTCAATTGGAAGGTGAAATGCATTCTATTAAGAGAAGCTACTAACAAAAACAAGTATACGTAAGTTTCTTAATTGGATATTTATGTTTTATTGATTGCATATTTCTTTTACTCATTAGAATATATTGGTACTTGATATTTAAACAAATACTTGTTTTTAGCTTTGAAGCTCTTAAGTTCTAATTTTATTGAATTCTTATTGTAAGTAAAGTGCCACAGAATTACACATAGGATAGATACTTATAATTCTATCCACCCACTCATCCCCTTACTACCTGCCTTTCATCTTTCCTTTCTCTTAGAAATTATCTATTTAATGATCACTCTTGCCCAGCCCTTATTTCAAGTATTGTGATACTGTTGGGGATATGGGTGGATCCACATTAGAAATCATTTCCGTAGAGTAGTGATATGAATAACAAATTGAATGTAATTAACAAGGGCTGTTGACCAGTTTGTTTAATAAAGTGATTATACCTAGTGATGATTTTGTTTATTTCTGGAGACAGGGGAAGAGAGGGAGAGAAACATTCATTGGCTGTCTCTCATGCACCCCCCCAGCTGGGGACCTGGCCTGCAGCACAGGCATGTGCTTGACCGGGAATCTAACCAGCAGCCTTTCACTTTGCAGGAGGATACCCAGCTCACTGAGCTGTACCAGTCAGGGGTGTCCAGTGACTCTTTAACCAGATTGAACCTTAGACTCTGTTTTGTTTTTTTGTTGTTGTTGTTGTTTTAAGATTTTATTTATTTATTTTTAGAGAGGGAAGGGAGGGGGAGAGAGAGAGAGAAACATCAATGTGCGGTTGCTGGGGGACATGGCCTGCAACCTAGGTATGTGCCCTGACTGGGAATCGAACCTGCAATGCTTGGTTCACAGCCCGCGCTCAATCCACTGAGCTACACCAGCCAGGGCCTGTTTTTTTGTTTTGTTTTGTTTTGTTTTTTTAATTTGAAAGGTACTTGATATGCAAAAAATAATGGGAAAGGGTAATAGACTTGTTCTGACAGCAATTGAAAGGGTACTGGAACTTGATCCAAGGTGTAAATACACATTTGTATTGGTCCAAAACAAAAGAAGAAGGCGTGTTTGAGGACACTTCCAAGTGACAGTGACATGAGGGATTTTTTCATGAGCCAAGGAAAAATAAGTTTTAAAAATCCAAAACATGAACAAAAATGTCAAGGGTATAGGTAATTTTTAAACTTTTTGCTGTGTGAGTTGTAAGATAAAGAAAACCAACAATCTTTAAATCTTAGCTATCATTAACTAAAGTGACAGTTTCTTATTCAAGTTCCTATATTGATTAATCAGCTTGATTTTTTATTAATGTATTATGCTTGCTCCTCTGTATGACAGAGCCAATTTACAAGGACAAAGGAAGAATTAGAAGCCGAGAAGAGAGACTTAATTAGGACCAATGAGAGACTATCTCAAGAACTTGAATATGTAACAGGTATGAAGCGGTGCTTTAGCCTCTAACTCTGCTCTTTCCCTTTCTCTTCTGACAGTGCTAGGAATTAATTCCTGTCCACGCCTGTTGGTATTTATTTATCGTAGGTCAGAATACAGTTCAGGGTAATAGCCTATTGTTTCTCCCACTTATTTGTCTTTAGGTCATTATCAAGGATTAAAAGAACTGTATAGACAAGTCCACAAATGAAAAACATCTTAAAGAAGTAATTTGAACCAAGGGTGACATGCAAAGATACTTAATACAATAGTATTAATAATATCAAGTTGGCAGTTTAAATGTTCATTTATAGTGGCTGAACTTTATTTTATATATAAACCTTTGCCAGTATAAACTATGCACAACCATTCAATATAGGAACCTAAAAGGAGAACCCCTGTTTAAAGACATGCGCTGAGGTAGTCAGGAGGCAAGAGAACAAAATATGGAAACATATAGACTGTAATGTATAATACAGTTGATATATTCAGGTGAACATCACTCTTACGCAGTTTAATGGTATCAAGTTCCCTTTGGTTACTTTTTGTAAGAGTTTTGAAAAGTTCTGTTGCTGTTACAGAAAGAACTTTTGAATATTTATGTTGTTACATAAATTTAACTAGGCTTTTCTAGTCTCAGAAAAAAAGTTACTTCAAAGTATTTGTTGATTATGATCAGCTGATGGGTAGGTAAAAGTTAATAGATTTTTTTTTTTCATACAAACCTTGATGTAAGGAACATAAAGAAAAGTAAACATATACTGATAGTTTTTAGTGGAATGTCTTTATATGTATATATGTCACTTTTTTTCTTAACAGGTAAGCCATTTGTGAAATTTTAATTGAGCTTTCGTTATATATCAGAAAAGTGAATGTTAATTTTGTATATTTAACTTAAGATGCTGGTTGGTTGGGTGCAGGAATTTGGCTTCTTTATCATCTATTTAAAACAATTATAATTCAGTATAGCAGAAATAAATTAGAGAAGTTGAGAACTACGTATTTTTCAGACCATAAGACAAACCTAGGTTTTAGAGGAGGAAAATAGGGGGAAAATTTTGAAGCAAAAAATGTGGTAAAATATTTAATAACATAAATAACATAATATTTCACCAATGTAAATATAAACAGAACTCATCAGCAACATTAACAACCATTATTCCTCCCAAATTTGGGAAGGGGTGTGTCTTATAGTCTGAAAATATGAGTACTTGCTTAGTATTAAATGTTTATATTCCTAGATAATGCTTGATGTTTGGTTCCTCTCAGCGATAATTATTATTTTCAAATTCTCATCTGACCTTTCTAGAGGATGTTAAACGTTTAACTGAAAAACTTAAAGAAAGCAATGCAACAAGGGGTGAACTTCAGTTAAAATTGGATGAACTTCAAGCTTCTGATGTTTCTGTCAAGGCAAGTAACAAATAATTTCTAATGCACAACATAAAATTTTTGCTTAAAATTCACCTAAATTAAATTTAGGCAAGTCATCTATAAGGTAATTAAAGCTGTATTTTTGAATGTCAGAGAATTAAGGATTAAGACAGTTACTTGAACTGTATTGCTTGCGTGATATTTAAGTTTCTTGTTCTTATCTGGTTATGCTTTCTGTTAAGAATTCTTGCAGATACTTATTTGTATTGTAAGATAAAATTCTGCCTGTGTTCCTTAGTTGCAGACAAAATCTTTTAAATAACGATATTATTTTGGGGGGATTTCTTTAGTATCGAGAAAAACGTTTGGAGCAAGAAAAGGAATTACTACAAAATCAGAATACGTGGCTGAATACAGAGTTGAAAACCAAAACTGATGAACTTCTGGCTCTTGGCAGAGAAAAAGGAAATGAGATTCTAGAGCTTAAATGTAACCTTGAAAACAAAAAAGAGGAGGTATGTTAGTAAAATTATATCTTCATATCAGTTACAATTTACATTTGTGTGTCAGTTTATTAAACAGTTACTTAGTGGCATGCAAGAGTAAGTGAAGGATTAAGGGTCAAATATGGAAGACATAACTGATAAACATTTTGCCTGGGAAATTAATCAGTTACTTTTAAATAAAATTTATGATATTCTTTGATGAATTTTGGTACTACTACTATCTTGTGGTATATCTTTCCTAAGACATGTTTAAGTAGTAGTGATAAGTTTTTGTGAACTAAATCCAAACATGTTTGCCTGTGAGCTGTTATTCTTATTTATCCATATTTTATATCCATAAATATCCATATCTTATATAAAATGTTTTTAGGGTGTGGGGAATTATTTGGCACTTAGTTGGCAGCTAAACTTCATATCAAATTCATTACATTTAATACAGCATTCTCCCCTGTCCAACTCGACTCTTTGTGTCTAGGTTACTAGAATGGAAGAACAGATGAACAGCTTGAAAACATCCAATGAGAATCTTCAAAAGCATGTGGAGGATCTGTTGAACAAACTGAAAGAGGTATAGTGGCCACTTTAAAATGTCTCTTTTGCAAAAACACTACAGCAGTTAGGAAACTGTTTATTTATGAAGCTGCTTTATGGTTCGCACTGTTCCTGGCTCTGTAAGATAGGACACTTACCTGATCATACATAACAGTTATATGCTGTATCCTAAGTAATGTCTAAAAAGGAGTGTCATTAATTTTAATATTATTTAAGTATTCCACTTTTAGATAAAAAATCATTACTATCTATCCTTAAAGTAATTCATCTTTATCATGAAAACTGATTTTAATTTAAGGTTTTAATTTTATTTCTATATAAAAATGTATTTTTTTTATCTTGGTGTTTGAATCATGCTAAGTTCAGTTCAGATGTGTCTGCTGTAATTGGTCGGTTTGTGTGTTTCAGGCCAAGGAACAGCAGGCCAGTATGGAAGAGAAATTCCACAATGAATTAAATGCTCACATAAAACTCTCTAATCTGTACAAGGTAGGAACCCCCTACACATTTTAGTGCCCTAATGTTCCTTTGTTGCACATTTTGGTAACGTTAAGATTGAATTTTAGAGTGCTGCGGAGGACTCGGAGGCAAAGAGCAGTGAACTGGCCCGAGCGGTGGATGAACTGCACAAGCTTTTGAAAGAAGCTGGAGAAGGTAACTTTTGAATTACAGGAAGATGACTTTGTTTTTAGGGGGAAGGTACCTTTTTTTTTTTTAGATTAACTATATAGGGACACAAACTTTAGTATAAAAGATTCTGGATTTTCAGCAAATACTGTATTTAAAAATACAGTGTTTTTCTCTTTTGTTCAGCTAATACCCTTATGTACAATGTGGTTTTTAATAGAAACTTTTTCTTCCATCTTTAAAATACTTTGATAAATACATATGGGTTTTAGTTTGGGTACTCTCTCAATACATAAGTAAAAGTAAGACTGACTTAAATTATAAGTACTGTATTTTAAAGTCTTTGGTTTTCTTTTTTTTTAACATTTTATTGATTATGCTATTGCAGTTGTCCCATTTCCCCCGCTTCACTCCCCTCCCCCCTGCATACCCTCTCCCACCCACATTCCTCCCCTTATTAAGTTTGTGTGCATGTGTCATACTTTGAAGTTCTTTAGCTTCTACATTTCCTATACTGTTCTTGCCCTCCCCCTGTCAATTTTCTACCTACCATCTGTGCTACTTATTCTCTGTACCTTTTCCCCCTCTCTCCTCCTCCCACTCCCCTGTTGATAACCCTCCACGTGATCTCCATTTCTGTGGTTCTGTTCTTGTTCTAGTTGTTTGCTTAGTTTGTTTTTGTTTTTGTTTTAAGTGTGGTGGTTAATTATTGTGAGCTGCTGTCATTTTACTGTACATTTTTTTTATCTTCTTTTTCTTAGATAAGTCCATTTAACATTTCATATAATAAGGGCTTGGTGATGATGAACTCCTTTAATTTGAACTTACCTGAGAAGCACTTTATCTCCCCTTCCATTCTAAATGAAAGCTTTGCTGGATAGAGCAATCTGGGATGTAGGTCCTTGCCTTTCATGACTTGGAATACTTCTTTCCAGCCCCTTCTTGCCTGTAAAGTCTCTTTTGAGAAATCAGCTGACAGTCTGATGGGATCTCCTTTGTAGGTAACTGTCCCCTTTTCTCTTGCAGCTTCTAGGATTCTCTCCTTCATTTTAATCTTGGCTAATGTAATTATGATGTGCCTTGGCGTGTTCCTCCTTGGATCCAACTTCTTTGGGACTCTGTGAGCTTCTTGGACTTCCTGGAAGTCTATTTCCCTTGCCAGATTGGGGAAGTTCTCCTTTATTATTTGTTCAAATAAGTTTTCAATTTGTTGCTCTTCCTCTTTCCCTTCTGGTACCCCTATAATTCAGATGTTGGGATGTTTAAAGATGTTCTGGAGGTTCCTAAGCCTCTCCTCATTTTTTTGAATTCTTATTTCTTCATTCTTTTCTGATTGGATGTTTCTTTCATCCTTCTGGTCCACTCCATTGATTTGAGTCCCAGTTTTCTTCCCATCACTATTGGTTCCCTGTGTGTTTTCCTTCATTTCTCTTATCGTAGCCTGCATTTGTTCATCTAATTTACAACCAAATTCAACCAATTCTGTGAGCATCCTGATTACCAGTGTTTTGAAATCTGCATCTGAGAGGTTGGCTATCTCTTCGTCACTTAGTTGTACATTTCCTGGAGCTTTGTTCCTCCCTTTGCGGCTTTTTTTTTTTTTTTTTTGACTTATCATGCCTGTTACGTAGTGAGGGGTGGAGCCTTAGGTGTTCACCAGGGTGGGGCAACCCACGTTGCTGGTTTGTGACACCATATGTGGGGTACAGTCGGAGAGGAAACAGTGGTGCTTGCTCCGCCCTCTGCCAGATTTCTGTTCCTTCCACTCCTTCCCCCAAGCAAACTAGGCCCTTCTGGTGCTGATTCCCAGGTGGGCGGGCTTATATATGTTCTAGGACCCTGTGGGTCTCTCCAACAAACTCTCCTGTGAGGCTGGGAGTCTCTCCGGCACCTCAACCCCCACAGGTGTTTTATCCATGTTTTGAAGCTTTATTTCCCTGCGCTGGGGCCCTGGGTTTGGAGGTATGTCTCCCTCCCCAGTTTCGCCTGCTTTATCTGTGCGCCAATGTATGACCACCTGGTCTGCCAGCCGCCTTGCACACCACGCCCTTCCACAGTCTACCGCCTTGCTGGGTCCGCCAGCGCCTCTTTGCACTCCCCGCCTCTTAGCGCACCCAGTATCCGGCAGCTTCCCTGCTGCGAGCCCTCTCCCTCCTGGCCACCTGTCTCCGCCTCTCCTGCCACTCTGGGTGAATATATCTACTTTAACTCCGTGGTTGTCAGACTTCCATACAGTTCAATTTTCTGTCAGTATTGGTTGTTTATTTTTTTGTTTGTTTTAAATTGTTCTCCTTATTTTGGTTGTGCAAGGAGGCACAGTGTGTCTGTCTATACCTCCATCTTGCCCAGAAGTCTGATTTTCTTATATTCTTTTTTTTTTTTAATGTAACTTATTTATGTGTGATCTTTTTCAGTTATTTCCTATGCTCTGAATGCTCTAGAGTAAAGATCAGATAAAGCCAAAAAGATACTTAGAGGCACCTTTTTTTACAATTCAAGTTCCCTTATTTCCCCTAGGGATAGAAGACATCAAAAGGAGAAATAGATTCGCCAGGCCAGGACATTTTAGGAATTATAATTAGAGCAAGAGCTTTCAGTGGATGATAACTGTCAGCTGCAGTCTCTAAAATTTAGTATTGTCTGATGGAGGGAAAAATGACTATTCTGTTATATTTTATAAGCTCCAGCACTTTAACTATATATTTCAATATTGTTTTTAAAAATGTTTTTAGCAAATAAAGCAATTCAAGATCATCTTCTAGAGGTAGAGGAATCTAAAGAACAAATGGAAAAAGAAATGCTTGAGAAATTAGGTAAATTGGAGAAAGAACTAGAGAATGCAAATGACCTGCTTTCTGCCACAAAACGTAAAGGTATGGATTAAGATGCTTACTAACGTCTGGAAATCCTAGCACTTCCCTACATGGGTCTCACTTTGTTTTACTAATAGAATTTCTCTGTCATTTGTGATGTAGGAAACTCCATTGAGCGATAGCATTAGAATGTGTTTTTAATTTAAAATTAGTACTTGATGCATATTTTTACTGTAT
Organism: Tonatia bakeri; assembly: GCA_004024845.1. NCBI lineage: Eukaryota > Metazoa > Chordata > Mammalia > Chiroptera > Phyllostomidae > Tonatia > Tonatia bakeri. The sequence goes on from PVIA01002544.1 coordinate 149,004, forward strand.
TGTCAGAAGTATTATTTGGTCACATGTAATTATGTGTCATTTTTCAGAATATTTTCAACTATATATACTGCATGATTTTTAGAATTGAGTTATGGTATAGTACTCTGATGTCATTTTTAGATCTTTGCAGAAATTTACATGTAATGTACCATAGGTGTCACTTCTTATTTGAAAAACATATTAGCACCTTTAATTTGAAATTTTTGAAAAGTACAGTAGATTTCTGTGTGTTGGCACAGGAGCCATACTGTCTGAAGAAGAGCTCACAGCCATGTCTCCCACTGCGGCAGCTGTAGCTAAGATCGTGAAACCCGGCATGAAACTGACTGAGGTGAGAGAGGTGTTACATCCTGCTGTTTTCCCTCTGGCAGAAGTGTTCAGCTCTCTCTGAAACTCAATCCTAAGAAAAATTATTCTTAAAATGATCTGAAGATTAATGTATCCTACTGGGAAAGGCTTTCTTGATTCCTACTTCTGTGTAACATATAGTAAATATTTCCATCTTTTTAAGTGCTAATTAATGCTTATTATGAAGATAGATAGAATACGTACACATATTCTTATGCTTACGTTTGAAACAAACCTTCTACTTTCAGTTGTATAATGCTTATGTGGAAACTCAGGATCAGTTGCTCTTGGAGAAACTGGAGAACAAAAGAATTAATAAGTACTTAGATGAAATCGTAAAGGAGGTCGAAGCCAAAGCACCGATTCTGAAACGCCAGCGCGAGGAGTATGAGCGCGCACAGAAAGCTGTGGCAAGTCTGTCGGTTAAGCTTGAACAAGCTATGAAGGTTAGTTCCATTCCTGAATCTGGGCTCCTGGAAAAATACACATAAGAAACAGTGATTAGACATATTCAAGTGTGTCATCACATTATGAGACACCTGTAATCACAAAATGTTCTACCTTCATTCGGCCAAAATTGTGAGACCCTTCTATGTTTTCTAAAACGCTTAGGATCATTTCTGTAGGGTTCCAAAGCAGGTGATAAACAGCCACTTGAGATCTGTCTTTGTAATAGAGTACTCCTAAATATAGCACAGGTTTTTTTTTTGTCAAACATTGTGGTGCAAACTTGATCACTAACTTTGCATGATGTTGCCGAAGTGAGGAGAAACAGGTTTGCTAAATTGTGGTGTTAGAAATGTATTAGCCTTAGAAGCTACTGAGGTGTCCATTCTATCCTAGTACAATGTAAAAAAAACAGTTGTAATACTTGTTTCTAGAAATGATAAAATTGTTTCACCTTAGGGAAGAACATTTTTATACCATTTGATAATCTGGCAAATCTTCATATACATTATCTGTTTTCTAATTTTTTTAAGCCCCTCACTCAAAGATATATCCATTGATTCCAGAGAGAGAAAGAGAAAGGGATTGATTCTAGAGGAACATCAGTAGGTTGCCACTTGAACATGCCCCCAACCAGGGACCGAACCCGCACCATAGGCATGTGCACTGACTGGGAATCGAACCCACAACCTTTTGGTTTATGGGACAGTGCTCCAGCCACCTGAGCCACATTGGCCAGGCTATATATATTATTTTGTTACTGTTTCTTTACATGTCAGCACCACCAAGGAAATTCATAAATGTCTTTTACCTCTTAAGATTCCCTTTTAATACATAATAATGAAATAAGACTATTTATAATCTGGTAATTTTACATTTAGGGCACAACTATTAATATTACTGAGAAATCTTTAAGATTTATTGAATAAGTTTTTTTTGAGGAAATTCAATTAAGTCGGTTTGTATCTGCCTTTCTAGACTGATGAATTTCCTTCATTCTGTCTTTTTCCTTTCCTTCCTCCTTCCCTCCCTCCCACCCTACCTTTCCTAGTACAAATAAATTGTATCCTTCACTCAAACTTAAACTTGTATTGCTATTGCTATTAAAATTTAGATAGCAGGCCCTGGCTGGTGTAGCTCAGTGGGTTGAGCGCGGGCTGCGAACCAGGCATCGCAGGTTCGATTCCCAGTCAGGGCACATGCCTAGGTTGCAGGCTATGTACCCCAGCAACCGCACACTGATGTTTCTCTCTCTCTCTCTCTCTCTCCCCCGCTCCCTTCCGTCTCTAAAAATAAATAAATAAAATCTTTAAAAAAAAAACAATTTAGATAGCAGTTTAAATCAGGATATATCTTAATGTCTCTCTCCTGAATCAAATGACATCTACCAGTTTTGCTTTGACAGAATATTGGCTTTTTGACACCCCCTTTCTTCATCTGGTTTGAAAAGTGATCCTTTAGATCTGATTAGAACTGGAGTTTCTCCACTGTCAAGAGTGAGCATTTGTTTGGAGCTTATTGTCTGAAGGGGACAGATAGTGAGGTGGAGGGGCTTAAGAATCAGAAAAAAGCAGCTGTTAATGATGGGAAAAGCTCTTCTTCACTAATGTGCAGGTGCGGTACCAGAAATCCCTTATTTTTTCATAACTGCCGAAGAGTGTTAAAATAATTACTGTGGCTCTTTTTTACAACTGAATCTTCTGTCCGTGACGCACACCATGCGTCCTTCAGTCTAGACTCTGACGATTCGTGAGAGCTTCAGGGCTTTATGACTGATAACTTCCTTCCTGGACATCGTCCCTGATCCCATTTTGGATTCAGTAGATTTGTGTTATTGGAACAGCTCGTGAATGTTCGCTTGCTTCCTTTTGTCGTGCACTGGTTGTCTTTGAAGTTGGTTCAAACACAGCATTAGGGCAGCGCTCTACTTAAAACACCAGGGTAAATATGAGCCATCTTTTACTTGAATAGTATTTTTAAATTTTTCATTTGAAAACCATACATTATAAAGACAAATTTGTATGACTATTAAGTAACACATAATGTCTCAAAGGTATTTTGTGCTTACATGAGGCTCCTTACAACTGCCTCTGAATCCCTACTTGTGCTATGATGCGGAACTTGGCAGATCACTGCATATATCACTGGGTGTTTTTTGTTGTCGTTATTTTGTGGGGGGTTTTTACAACTTTGTAACATTTGCTACTGATTATTTAGAATTAATTCTTAATGTGTTTTTTACAAAATCAAGTTTTTTATGTATCTTACCCAACATTATTTACATATTTGGTATTTATTTTCAGGTAACCAGAGTAATAGATTATCATTGTAATACTGTCCTTTGTTTTTGTCTTAGTAACAAAGCTTCTAAGATTGTTTAACATGGTGGTCTGACTATAAGATTGTAAGTGACAGTTATTTGGGGAGAGTGGCACATTGCCCATCGTTTTTATGTAGTGGTGAACATTATGATGAGCAATCATATATTAAGAAATACATGTATTCATTCATATTGGGTTGGCCAAAAATAGTTGTTTAGTTTTTTCTGTACGGTGGCTCTGGTAGTATCTTTAACTTCATTTGAAACAATTTTCTTAGACGCTACTGTGATAACTGTCATGTTAGTGTTCATTTTTTTAAAAAGTAGCAAAATTGGTGAATTTTTGTACAGCCATTTTAATATTAAAGATGGAAGAAAATACACATTTTTGGCATATTCTTTCAGATTTCAAGAAAGGTAAAAACAAAAAATGATTTGTGCAGTATGTGGAAAATGTGCTGTGACTAATCAGACATGTCAGAAGTGATTTGCGAAGTTTTTTGGTGCTGTCGACATTGTGGCTGAATAACTCTTTGCTGTGCCTGTCTCATGCCCCGGAAGATGTTTAGCAGCGCCCCTGGCCTCCACCCACTGGAAGCCAATAGCAGGAGAGAGCCAACATACTCAAAATATCCAAATCAATGAAGTTATTGATGAAGTGAAAAATGTGTCTTTTATTTTGCGGAAAAAAACTAAATAGACTTTTTGGCCAAACCGATAATTACAAAGAATTTCTCTTTAGGGTTCATTATATAGAACATATGTTAATTGAATGTTTTTAGTTTATAAGTTGATTACTATGGTATTTGAGCACTGTATATTTTTGTTACTCATTTACTGCTTCATTTATACAGATCATGTAAGAAAATACAGAATTTTAACTTGAATTTACATCTTACAGGAGATCCAGCGATTGCAGGAGGACACTGATAAAGCCAACAAACATTCCTCTGTACTTGAGAGAGACAATCAGAGAATGGAAATTCAGATAAAAGATCTTTCACAACAGGTTGGAAATTTTTCCCTTTCCTGTTTTCTTTTCCCCGAAACTGATGACTTGGTGATGTTTGAATCTGCTTCCAGGCATCTAAGAGAGAATTGCCACATACGAAATTTTCATCAATTGGGAATACTGCTCTATCAGAATTGCACCCTAGTCATTGATCTTCCATAGCCCCTCCCTTTTTTCTTTTAAGTGTTTGATAAATTTTCAGATTACAGGTACTGGTTGCAATAAATGAAATAATTCAAAGATAAATATAATTTCTTTCCCCTGTCCATGTCCCAGGGTATAACCAAATAACAGACTTCTGTTATTCTTTCGTGCGTTCTTTTTACATTTACAAACATGTGTTCTTTTTACATTTACAAACATGTGAGCAAATACAAACATGTATGAGTTTTCTGTGTCTTTACTGATACAGAACTATGCCACATATCCATTACTCTGCCACATTTTTTTTTAAACTGAACTAGTCAGGAAATGTAGACCTATTTGGGTCATAAGTTTTACCCTAATTTATTTTTGTGGGTCTACACACACAGACAGCGGTAAGTGTTTGTCTAAATGGATTTAGAGTCTATTTTTGACTCTTCTGCATTAGACAGTACGTACGCAAGGGTGCGAGTGCTGGCGTAATTGTACGCACAGTAGGTGTGTATTTCTGTATGTTTTATTGCATCATTGTTTTACAAAAATTGAATAATGCTTCTGGAGTTGTAATGTGGCTGCTTTGTAAAGGTAACAGCCTTCATTACATACTTGATAGAAATGAAAATAATTTTTTCATAAAACATTTTTAGGTCTTAATATTTAAAGTGATATGCTTGATATTTTGGCTCTTAAGATAATGTAATACAAGTTGATGGTGTTTATAAAGTAACATTTTTATTTGAAGATTTTTCTTCTAAACGTTTCCAGAATCAAAGCCAGTGCTCTTCAGTATTTGATAATATTAATACTTTCTTTTTAGATTAGAGTGCTTTTGATGGAACTTGAGGAAGCAAGGGGTAACCATGTAATCCGTGATGAGGAAGTAAGCTCTGCTGATATAAGCAGTTCATCTGAAGTAATATCCCAGCACCTAGTATCTTACAGAAATATTGAAGAACTTCAACAGCAAAATCAGCGTCTGTTAGTGGCTCTTAGGGAACTTGGGGAGACCAGAGAAAGAGAAGAACAAGAAACAACTTCATCCAAGTAAGTTATGGACTACCTTGATTGTTCAGCAAATATTTGTTGAAAACTTCTGATGTGTCCCCTAGCAGTGCCAGATTGGGAATGTACTGATTTAGGAGAGAGAAAGGGGAGAGAGAGCAACAATACCAAGAAAACAAATTTATCTCAGGGAGCTCAGTTTGTGGGTGAGCTTGGTAATTAGATAAGTAAGGAGATAATTTTAGTTCAGCATAGTCAGTGCTATAATAGATAAAAACCTACTCGTGTGAGCTTTGAGATAGAGGACCTCGCCTAGATTTTAGAGAACACACCAGACTTCAGAGAGAAGATAGGTAGGAACTACCCAAGCAAAGTTTTGTTTGTTTGTTTTTAGTGTGTTTGGTACTAAATGAGGAGGAGTGGCTATGAAAGCAAAACTTCTGGAGTTTAGCCTGAGTGGAATTGGTTTATTTTTGCAAACAAATTTTTCAGATGACAGTGATGAGTGTGTGAGTCCTTTATGGTGGGGCTTTGAAAGTGGTTATTACAAATGTCACTAGAAAAAAGAAAGGATAAGAGGGAAAAATAGGATGCTTAATGATAGAAGGTGAAATACTTGGTCTGTGTTACACAGTAGAAATTACAGCTGCCTCTCTCTGTCAGTGAAATAGACTTGGGGTTTTCTGTAGGATTACTGAGCTGCAGCTCAGACTGGAGAGCGCCCTCACTGAATTGGAGCAACTCCGTGGGTCCCGACAGCATCAGATGCAGCTGGTGGACTCCATCGTTCGTCAGCGTGATATGTACCGTATTTTGTTGTCACAGACAACGGGAGTTGTCATTCCTTTACAAGGTAGGTTTCTATGTCTTATCTTAAAGGTACCCAAGTATTTGGGGCAATTTTTCTGAAATGGATATTAGGGAATGGATTTTGCAACATAAGCAACATGCACTGTATTTGACCACTGTATGTGGTTGGTCATAACAGGTCTTCAATCCTAAAGCATACTATTGTTTTAGGTGTTATTAAGAAAGCAGAAATGCTGACCATTGTTGAAAAAGGTGCATCTTAAAATCAATGAATTATATTTGGTCGTGTTTTAACATTTAATCTGCAAATTTATCTGATCAGAAACCAAAAATAATCTTAATAGGTTAATAGACTCCTTGTTTCATAATTTCTGTAATCTATGATCTCCTAAGTCTAGTTTGTTGATCTTAGTAATACTGTATTTGTGAAGGAATGTTATGTCTCTTTTCCCCCACATTTTTGAAGCTTCAAGCTTGGACGATAATTCACTCATTTCAACTCCAAAACGTTCAAGTACGTCACAGACTGTTTCCACTCCTACTTCGGTGCCTATCATTGAGTCGGCAGAGGCGATAGAAGCCAAGGCTGCCCTTAAACAGGTAAAGATCCCACCTTTCCACCTTTATTCTGGGTTAGGTTTTTTGATAACACAATGTCATCTTCTAATAATTTCTACGATACCTAGTTGCAGGAAATTTTTGAGAACTACAAGAAGGAAAAGGCGGACAGTGAGAAACTCCAGACTGAGCAGCTCGAGAAGCTGCAGGAGCAGGTCGCCGATCTGCGGTCACAGAGCACCAAAGTGTCCACGCAGCTGGACTTTGCCTCTAAACGGTGAGTTTCCGTTTGTTCGCACTCCGGAGTCGGAGTGATGCGGAGAAGACTAGCATGGTCCCCGCACGAGGGTGACTTGTAAATTTGTGAAGCATTCCATGTTTTTTAACTTTGGGTGGTGGGCATGCCGTACAATACGCAGGTGATGTATCAGAATTGTACACTTAAACCTATGTAGTAGTTTTGTTAGCCAGTGTCATCCCAATAAATTTAATGTTAAAAAGAGATCACCTTTAGGTTATCAAAAAATAATTAATGAAGTCCAGATGGCACACTTCAGCATTCAGTGAACCAAAGTCAGGGGTTCATTTGCAATCGTATTACTTTTTTGCGGACCATAATCCAGATGAGAAACCATGGGGGGCTCTGTTTTAATATTGGTTAACGATTCCTGTGGGCCATTGATGAGCCGTCCAGATAGCTACTTGCAACTGGTGTTGCCGTGAGAGGCCTTGTTAGAATCCCTTCCCGGCAGAGAAAGGCCGCGGTCTCTGTAGGGCGTGGTGGTTTTGTGCGCGCGCCAGGGGGGTGTGAGGTGCACTCTTTCGTTCAGCCCTTTCTGTTCTAGGTAGAGGGCACACAGGCCGTCCAGGTAGTTAATTTGGGGGAAGTGCACTTTCCTGGTCACTTAACAAAGGAGTAATAGTAAACTTCATTCCGTGTTGTGGTTAGATCCATTGAATACTTGTTAGCTTAACAAGTAGAGCAAATTTTATTTCTGTGTGTACAGGCACAATCTCGGAGATGTCACAGGTTCAGTTCCAGGCTGCTGCAATGAAATGAGTATCACAGTAGAGCAAGTCACACCAATTGTTTAGTTTCCCAGTGCATAAAAAAGCCGTGTTTACACTCTACTGTGGTATATTAAGTGTGTATTATGTCTAAAACATATATGTACCTTAATTTCAAAACGTTTTATTGCTTAAAAGTACTAACCATCATCTGAGCCTTTAACAAGTCATGATCTTTTTGATGGTGGAGGGTCTTACGTTGGTGTTCATAAAAATGCCATCTCTATAGCCCTGGCTGGTGTGGCTCAGTGGATTGAGTGCCAGCCTGCGAGTCAAAGGGTTGCCAGTTCAATTCCCAGTCAGGGTACATGCCTGGGTTTCGGGCCAGGTCCCCAGTTTGAGGCATGGGAGAGGCAACCACACATTCGTGTTTCTCTCCCTCTCTTTCTCTCTCCTTTCCCCTCTCTGTAAAAGTAAATAAGTAAAATACATTTTTAAAAAATGCAGTATCTACAAAGCGCAGTGAGACAAGGTTTGCTGTACTACACGTGTTTGTAAGGATATGGCAGACAGTTAACCTCTATAATATAATTTCAAGTTTGATATTCATAATAAAAGCATCCTTTTCCCCCTACACTCATAGTTCTAGCCAGCCATTTGCTAAGATTTCAAGCACATAAGAAAATAAGATGAAGAGTTATAGTGGAAAATAGAAAGGCAAAAATCTGTTACTGACTGCATAAATATCTAAAATTGGATACTGCATTTTGGTGAGTGTCTAGTGTATCAACATTGTATTGGCATTATTTTCAGTATGGTTAAAATTCTTGTAAATGAATAAGATTAAAAAGTTAATTCAACTTGAAATATTGTGCTTATTTAGAGTTTAAACTGTTAACTTCGAAGTTAAGAAGAAAGGTATCACATTACAAAGTGGCTTTTTAAAGTATACTTAATTATTTAAAATTAAGCTAATGTGAAATTCTTTAAGGAACTAAACTAGGATGCAGTGTCTTACAGAATTATCCTTCTTTCCTGTAAGGTATGAAATGCTACAAGATAATGTTGAAGGATATCGCCGAGAAATCACATCCCTACAGGAGAGAAATCAGAAGCTCACCGCCACGACTCAGAAGCAGGAGCAGATCATCAATACGATGACACAGGACTTGAGAGGAGCGAACGAAAAGCTGGCTGTTGCAGAAGTGAGACCGATTTCTCTCATCTGACTTGCCTTATAAATTGCATTTGTCATTTGATTTTTTAGTTATTACTTTGATTTTACTGGTTGGTGTGACAGAATTTGAGAGGTTTGTGTATTACAAGTTTTTATTACATAGTTTCCAAATACAGTTGGCCCCTGATCAAGGGTTGAGCTGCGCAGGTCCACTTACCATGAATCTGCTTATACACGAACCCAGTATAAGTAAACCTGCGAAGTTCAAGCCTGTGTTGTTCAGGGGTCGACAGTAGCTAGATCCAAGGTGGAAATCTGCGTGTGGAGGGCCCGCCTCCCGGGGTGGCTCATCGGTGCCCCAAATTGCTGCGTTGTTGAAGGGGCAGCTATTTCCAGTTCGTGTATCAGCTGGGTGGCTATTTCTGTTCAGACTGAAGGAGAAGTTTGTTTTTCTGTACCAAGATTTCCTTACAAGTCTCCCATTTCAAAATAAATTTGTAAATCACGCTTTCTATAGTTGCAACAAAAACAAAGGGATATTTTTCTTGCTCATTTCTAATGAGAGACAATTAAAAATTTCACTAGCAATGGATTGTGTTTCTGAGTCTCACCGCGAATGTAAGTGTCTGCCGGAGACTGACAGGGCGTTCAGCTAAACACTGGACTCTCTGACGACTGGTGTTTGTGAAGTGTTTTGCTTTTTTATTAAGTTATCTCTCAACTTTTGTTGAACTAGGTGAAGTTGTCTCCCGTTTTACTTGTTGAGAAACAAACTCAAAAGCTGAGTAATATGCCTGTTTTGGTGCAGTTACGCAGTGTGAGTCGGTTGGGAGTTAAACCTAGGTGTTCTGAATCCGGCGGCTCTGTTCTTTTATTTTTATATCCCGTTCCTTTTTGGGGAATGCACTTTTTCAAAATGGTGAAGATAGTTTGATAATTGATAGTTTATGACTTACGTAAAGGTGACTACTTTGAGGATGTTGATCTTCAAATCACCCTCCCAGATGCCCTGAGACTCAGTCTGTTCTTCATGGGGGACAAAAAAGTTAAAATGCGTCAGTCGGCACTCTTCAGGTAGTAACCGTGCCACCTCACACAACTTGCGTAGTTTAATAGCGTGCAGGTATGACTGTAGCATAATTTTGCAATTTTTTCTTTTACTCTGACATTTTAGATTTTTTGTTATTTGCTTTAAAGCCTTATTTTTAGAGCAAAGAAATTGGAACTATTTGTGGTAAAAGCAAGATTTTTCCCTTTGATCTGTTGGTGTTTCCAGTTATTTTTGCTTCATATTTCAACACATGTAACTAAGTTATATTTTCTTACATAAAAAAAGATAGAGTCTCTCCCATCCAAGCACTAACCAGGCCCAGCCCTGCTCAGCTTCCGGGATCAGACGAGGTAGGGCGCATTTAGGGTGGTGTGGCCGGAGACAGAAGATACAGTCTCTGATCAGCATTAAGGAACATGGACTGATGAAGGAGCATATTCATTTTATAATTGTATTACTGCATTTGACACGTTGTTTTCCAACATTTTTTCCTTTTGTAATTTTCTCAAGGTAAGAGCAGAAAATTTGAAAAAGGAAAAGGAAATGCTTAAGCTGTCGGAAGTTCGTCTTTCTCAGCAGAGAGAGTCTTTGTTAGCTGAACAAAGGGGGCAGAACTTACTGCTGACTAATCTGCAGACAATTCAGGTAACTAAATAAAAAGGCACATATAGAAGCAGTTTAAATAGGTTTAACATTATATATTCTTAGTTATCTTAATTAATTAGAAAACTTACCTGTTATTTTCGTCATGTATTATGATGATCATTGAATTTTGAGGTTTACTAATATGTGTCAGTATTCTAAATAATTTTTGAAAAAGACCTGAAATTCATGGAGTTGGGAGTTTCGATCTTCAGGTCTATCTATATTTAAGAGCACTGTGCAGTTGAATTGCTTACAAGTATAAATTTGTTGTTTTTATTTTTTGCCTTAAAACTTGAAGAAATATGAATGGCTATTGTAATATGTTTTTCTTTTTTCCTTATTAAATAGATGTTTTAATATGTAAAATGTCAAAATAACTTTCTTAGTGCCATAGATCTTAATGTAGAAATGGATTGTGATTCTATAATTCCCTATATCCTCTAATCAGTATTGCTTTTTTGACTTTTTTATTAAACATAACCAAAAATCTTTTCTTTACCATAGGGAATACTGGAGCGATCTGAAACAGAAACCAAACAAAGGCTTAGTAACCAGATAGAAAAATTGGAGCATGAGATATCTCATCTAAAAAAGAAGTTGGAAAATGAGGTGGAACAAAGGCACACGCTTACTAGAAATCTAGATGTGAGTGTGTCAAGATTCCGAGTGTCTGTAGATTTGTGGTCAACAATCAGACGGGTGTGCACACACTGCTGTCTTATGTTTTGATGAGACTTCTTACAAACTCAAGTTGTTCTTGCCTCTTTATATGCCTAATAATTTTTATTGGGTGCCATACATTGTAGAGTTTTCTCCTCTGGGGTGATGGATATTTTTCTGTTCCTGAAAATCTTGAACTTTGTTCTGGGATATGGGAAAGTTACTTGAAAAAAGTTTGATTTTCTTGAGTGTTACTTTTTATGATTTATTAGGCAGGCCCAAAGCAGTGCTCAGTCTTGAACAAATTGTTCTCCATTACTGAGTTTAGACCTTCCTGAGTACTCACTGGTCCTTAGTGTTCAATGGATTTATGAGTTTTTTCAGTCTGGCTACTGGGAATAGGCATTATTCCTGACTCTGTGCACGCCAGATACTCTTCACACCAGTCTCTTCAGATGATTCTTTACCTTATCTGGCGTAATCTCACATGCATGAATTGATCAGTTTTGCTGAATAGTCAAGAGGGATCTTCTGCAAATCACCAGGATATTCTTATCTGTGTAGCTCTCTTCTCTCTAATAGTGTATCTTTGGAATTGGAGCTAATTTAGCCTTCTTGCACTCTCAGTTCTGTCTTCTCAGTTCAGGTGGTTTGCTGGCCTCTGCCTCATTTCCCTTTCCCTGTGCCATAGCCTGTGGACACTCCGAAGTCAGTAAGCTAGGGAAATTGCGCAGCTAGTCTTTGTCGTATCCTGTCAACCCGTATTTGTGAAACTTTTATATGTTGTATCGTTTTTGTGTGTTCGTTGTTTCAGATGGGAGGGTAAATCTGGTTTCTCTTACTCTATCTTGGCAAGAGTTTTAAAAATCTGTAAAAAGATCAACTTGAACCTCAAATTATTTAAGAATCTAAAAACAGTATTTGTAGGGTTAATGCATTTTTTTCTTATAGGTTCAACTTTTAGATACAAAGAGGCAGCTAGATACTGAGACGAATCTTCATAACAACACAAAAGAACTATTAAAAAATGCTCAAAAGGAAATTGCAACATTGAAACAGCACCTCAGTAGTATGGAAGCCCAGCTTGCTTCCCAGTCCTCACAGAGAACTGGTAAAGGTAAGTAAGTGATTAGACTGGCAATAAAGTGTGTTTTTTGGAAATGTTTGTAACGTCTGTCAATAAATAACCTTTTTTCTCCATGGGTACTAGCAAAGGGAATAAGAAACACTTCATGTAATAAAGCCCAGCTTTAGGCCTAGATTAGTAGAGCTTCATGCTCAGAAGGTTCAGAGTAGTTCTGCAGGCATCTGACCAAGGTGTGCTACCAGTTTTCTAGTTGTTGAAACCATTTATTGATGCTTTAAAAACATTTCTTTTGAAGGCTAATGTTTAAATTTTAAACTCTCCCTTTTGAGATATGGTTACTTGTTAAATATGTAACAAGGCTCATTTATAAAATAATTGATTTTTTTGCTGTCATTCAGAGCAGTCTTCCTGGGTATTGCTGGTTGGTAGCCTCAGATAAAAGATTTGTTTCATTAGATTTTGTTTCTTTTGGGGAATATACCATTTTAAATGCAAAGCTTTTCTGTCCGCATAACCTTTCCATGTGGTGTTATTTCTTACTAGAAGAGAAATATAAAACATGATAGAATTGCATGTATGTGTGTACATGTATATATAGGTGTATACATAGATGTATGTAGCATGTGTGTGATTGCCTAAAAGTTCTCTCTTATTGATCCCATTTGATAAGAAATACTTCAAGTGCAATTTTTCCCTTTTCCACGGATTTTAGAACGTAAATTGGGCTAAATGATTAAGATTCAGTGTTTTAGAATAAGCAATATTTAAATAATAGGTTAATAATCTGCTAATTCCCTCAAACACCTCCTCAGATTAGTGGAAATATTTTGTATTTTTCTCTTTGAAATATCCTTACTTTCCTTAACAGATGATTTCAAATATTTGATTTTTTTTTAAAGATATAACATACTGACAAAATAGCTGTTTTTATGTTGGTATTCAGCATGGGTTGAAACATACTTCCTAAGTAGTTAAGTACTTGTACATTTGAGCCTTAATCCCAGTTTTACAAACTCTTTGATAACACTTGTCTCTAAGATCATTTACAATGTGAATGCTAATAATGTTAAATCTCTTAGGTCAGCCTAGCAACAAAGAAGATGTGGATGATCTTCTGAGTCAGCTGCGGCAGATGGAAGAGCAGGTGAATGACTTGAAGGAGAGACTCAGAACAAGCACTAGTAACGTGGAGCAGTATCGAGCCATGGTTACCAGTTTAGAGGAATCCCTTAACAAGGAAAAACAGGTACACACAATTGAATTAAATTTGAATGCACTTGTTAGCATTTCCTTTTAGTAAGGAGCCTGCTGTGTGTAAGGCATGCTGGTTCGGGTGAGTTGAGCTGATACCTTCCACTTACCTCTTAAAAAGTGCTCGAGTATAATCATCGAGATGAAAGCAACCCACAAAATGTGTAAAACAAGGGAGGGCATAGTCACTGTAGGAAAGGCACAGGGCAGATGTCGATGTGAGTGGGAGCTACGTGAGGGTATTTGTCTCCTGACCAGGTACGATGTCATAAAAGAGCTGGCATTTTTGTACAGTCTTGGAAGTATCATTCGGACAGTCAGAGAAAGTTAGTGTGTAGCAGGAACCCTTTGCCAAGACAGGAAGGCTTCAAGAGGGTGACAGTTTGGCCAGTGTGGAGTACTAAGGGTGTAATCAGAAGTGTAGTCCAGAACCGAATGTGAAGTGTTTTGGATGTCATGTTTTGTAAAATGATTAAATGATTCCCTCCAACACATTATACATATAATTTGTTTTAAATAGCAAGATTAATGTAGCAGATTGAAGAATACAAAATTCATTTTGGGAGGCCATAGCAGTAGTCTAAGGACACAGTTTTAAAAGATCCTTTTGTAGCTGGCGTCATGGAAATCAGAACCTGTGGGGATGGGGGCGTCCTTTCACTCGTAGAAAGGACAAAGTTGGCGAGGGGATGTGCAGATTGAGGGAGAAATGAGAACTGGAATTCCCCTTCCAAAGGGAAAAATGGCCAGTAGCCAAGTTGAGAGGTAAATTATGCTTATAGTGTTAAACGTTTTTGAACTGTTTAAACTGGTGATGGATTTTTTTTTAAAGACAAACAATGTTAGAACTTTTCAAATTTAGTTTAGATTTGGAGAAAGTGTTTGTTTGATTTTAAATGTGTGTGCTGTGTGTGCCCTACTGCTGGGTGTGGTGAAGGTGACGGAGGAGGTACGCAAGAATATTGAAGTCCGTTTAAAAGAGTCGGCTGAGTTTCAGACACAGTTGGAAAAGAAGTTGATGGAAGTGGAGAAGGAAAAACAGGAACTTCAGGATGACAAGAGAAAAGCCATAGAGAGCATGGAACAACAGGTAAATTATGTTATTAACCATGTAAGTCTTTCTGTGTGTATACAGGCTTGAAGTCTTAAATAGTGTATTAGATACCGTTTGATTCATCTCAACAGATACTGATTGAACCCAAACCCAACAATTTTAGTTTTATGTTTTACATTGCTCTGGAAATCTATTCAGGTTTCCTTTGATTATTTTAGACTACATTATGGTGTAGGTCTCTGTGCTCCTTTTAGAAGCCTCTGCCTGAGAACAGACTTTTGCAAGTATTAGTAGGGAGGGAGTATGGAGCTGTAAGTTTGCAGATTATATCAGTTTATAACTATCTTAAATTACTTGTAAGAAGTCCTAATGGGGCTTTAAAAAATACCTGTCCTTCAGTATCTTAAAAGTTAATTTGTAATTAACTGTGATGACTTTAATCTTGTTCTTTCAATTCAGTTATCTGAATTAAAGAAAACACTCAGTAGTGTCCAGAATGAAGTACAAGAAGCTCTTCAGAGAGCAAGCACGGCTTTGAGCAACGAACAGCAAGCCAGACGTGACTGTCAGGAGCAAGTAAGTGTCGCTGGCTGTCACGGCCACGGCCAGTACTAACAGATGAGCGTTGGTCCTAGGGAGCAGTTTGTGGGGCCTGTTAGTGCAGTTTGGGGATTGGCGAGGCTTACAAAAATAACAAGGTGATTTCCACTTTTGTGGAACTCAGACTAAGATCAGTTGAAAAGTGCAGAGGAAAGCTCAACCTGCGTGGTGTAGTATTCACTGACAAAACAGTCTTGATACGTGGGGGTAAATGTAAAGGGAGGAGGAGGGCCTTAAATGTGTACTTGCTCTCATTTGCAGACTTTTTTATTGTTGCAGCCCAGTAGTTCTGGTTGTGAACTGTATGTTACAGCGGAGATAGAGATAACGTACTTAGCAGAACATTTTTAGTACATTACTGAGGCTGCAGATTTTTATACATCACTTTTTATAAAGTTGAAAAAATACAGAATGACATTATTTAAGTATGTGTACACACATGCCCCCACATGCCCATGTGATAAATCTTTTTATATTTTTTATGAATAAAAAATAATAAAACACAGTTCAGGGGATTATTGAAATGGTAGAATGGGAAATGCATATCTGAGAATATCACTAATGTTCTCATTTTTGAGTTCAGTGGTATATTAGTAGCCAGTCATTTGGTCTCATCTTTTTGCTTACATATACATAACGTGTACATGTGTCACAGTTGCTTTAAAAATGCGATGCAGGGGACAGGCTTCAGAGGTAAATGAGACCAAACGAATGTCCTTTTCTTATTGCCAAACAGCCTAACATTGGAAATTAAAATCAGACAATGTATCTATAATTCAGTTTTCAAATTATTTTCATTTTCTTCTAAGCTTTTGCATGTTATGCATATATTTTACATAAGTGAGTTATATTTAGCTTTTATTTGATAAAATCTGTCCCAAATTGCTACATAGTCTTCATAAGTTTCATTTGAGCCAGCTTTCATTAAATAGATAATAGCGTAACTTTTAATTATTTTATTTTGCTGCATTTTTATAGTCCCCACTTTTATTATTGTGCATAGTGCAGTGTGCCTCTTCTTTGTACTGATTAAGCCGGGTTAACCCCTTGTGTGTGGGGGATGGTTGCGCGCAGGCGAAAATCGCCGTGGAGGCTCAGAACAAGTACGAGCGGGAGCTGATGCTGCACGCGGCCGACGTCGAGGCTCTGCAGGCTGTCAAGGAGCAGGTTTCCAAGATGGCGTCGCTCCGTCAGCACTTGGAAGAAACCGCCCAGAAGGCCGAGTCACAGTTGTTGGAGTGTAAAGCCTCTTGGGAGGAAAGAGAGAGAATGTCAAAGGTATTATTGTACATCATCGCAGAGTGTTCTGGAGAATTGAAAAGTTTGGGTTTTTCTTTTTAATATCCATGGGGAGATCTGCTGTTCTGACAGACTCTTGACTTACAGGATGAAGTTTCCAAGTTTATGTCTCGCTGTGAAGATCTAGAGAAACAGAATAGATTACTGCATGATCAGATTGAAAAATTAAGTGACAAGGTTGTTGCCTCTGTGAAGGAAGGTGTACAAGGCCCATTGAATGTATCTTTCAGTGAAGAAGGAAAATCGCAAGAACAAATTTTAGAAATTCTCAGGTAAATGCAATATATTGTTAATGCTTTATTTCTGTGGTGTGACAGCTGTGAAATGTTAACGACAAATGTATAGATTAGAGAAGTGTGGGTTATGTGCTATTTAGTTATACAGCTCACACTGTCTCTTATTGGCCAGCAGACTCACTGCTGTCCACTTAGTGGTCGCTTTTGACATGCAGACATGCCAATTTAAGTAAATATCTTTACGTTGAGTTCAATAGTGAGAAAAGTCATCAAATGGAGGATTAGCAATAGGGAAGTGGGAGGAAGAGAGAGGGGGAAAAGATATAGAGAATAAGTAGCATAGACAATAGGTAGAAAATAGACGGGGAGGGTAAGAATAGTATGGGAAATGTGGACACTAAAGAACTTGTGACACATGGACATGAACTAAAGGGGGGAATGTGGGTGGGAGGGGGTGGGCAGGGTGGAGGGGAGTGAAGGGAAAATGGGACAACTGTAATAGCATAGTCAATAAAATAAAGAATTTTAAAAAATTAAAACAAAAACTAAATGCCTTTCAGATCATTTTAAAGATTCACATTTTTCCAAAGCCATCGTCTATAATAAATGTCTTATTATTTATTATTGAAAACATTATGTAAACATAGTTATTAAAGTGTCAGTGGATCTTGTTGTCTTAAAATTACCCAAGTTTTGAAGTGTTGTCATTTTTTTATTCAAATAAAATCTTAATGTATTCTCCTAGATTTATACGACGAGAAAAAGAAATTGCTGAAACAAGGTTTGAGGTGGCTCAGGTCGAGAGTCTGCGCTACCGACAGAGGGTGGAACTGTTGGAGAGAGAGCTGCAGGAGCTGCAGGACAGTCTGAACGCGGAAAGAGAGAAAGTCCAGGTATGTGTCCAAGATTTAAGAAAGCAGTTGTTAAATCAAGTGGAAAAAAGTGATTTTAGTTTCTAATAACATAAAATTTAATTAGAAGTGAGCAGTCTTCCTAAGCTCATCAATTCATTAAACATTATTAAATACTGATGCAGTTTAGTGTTAAGAGGCTAGTGGTAATGAGGTTACCACAATGAGATTACGGTTTCAGATTCTAGCTTCGTATCATTAGATGTTTGCCTTAGGTATATTGTTTAACTTCCCTGCTCTGAAATTTCCTCATTCGTAAAACTGAGATGATGATAATAGTAATTGGGATTGAGTTAGTACATGTGAAACATTTAGAATCATGTCTGGTGCGAAGTAAGTGCTTACATTTCAGTTATCTGAATTATTATAGTTGTCATTATATATGCATCTGGACAGTCTAGGGTAATGTAGTGGATAGAGACTGCTGTGGAATATTTCTTCTCAGCAAAAGAGCAAAAAAAATGTAACAACTATCAACCAAAGAAAGGAAAAGAAGATGCTACAGTGAATGGATGGTCTCAGCAAAAGCTCAACTCTTTAACCCACACTGACACCCAGAACTTACTGCATGACCGCACTCTGAGGGGCTGCAGCAACAAAACCCCACATCTGGGAGGGAGGCAGTTAAGACCTTGAATCATTTCTCTGTTTTTAACTGATAGGTAGTTGGAATGACTGCTAGAGAGAAAACATTGAAACAGGAAAGTGAACTGTTAGATTTTTGGAATATATGTTTTCATAAAGAAATTAAAAGTTCCATAATTACATCATGTTGAGAAAGCATTCCAAGTTCAAATATATCCCATCATAGATATAATAAACAGACCCTCTATTTCACTTAGAGGAAAAGCAGCAGAATCAGGGTTATTAACAAAGGTTACATATTCGCTCAATGTCTTCTGCTTCCTTTCCTGTTCTTTTGGGTTATAGGAAGGCAAATAATACTAGAAAATGCCCAGCCCACAAACAAGTTATAGGGGAAAAACTAGCTCTTAATGTACAGTGAAAGAAAGTCAAGAAGTAACACATATGTCAGAAATAACAATGTTTATCTACTGTGAACACTGGAGGATGGTAACATGAGCCATGGCTTTGAAAAATGGCTAGGGGACTGCTAAGTGCGTGTGTAAAAGGCAGATAATTGCACTCAGTGAGAACCAGAAAAAAGTTCTTTACAATTGAACAAATACTCAGGAAAAGTGCTCAGAGCCAAACAGATGAAACAACTGAATGAAATGAGAAAGATTTTCTGAACAAGAGTCAGAAGGACCAAAATAACATGTTAGAATTATTAATAAGTTCAGTGCACCAAAAAAAAGTGTAGAATCTGAAAGACATATTTGGATTGCTGTTTTTACCTAATGGTAGAATGGGTTATTTGTTGCTGGGGTTTGTAGTACCTTTTCACTTTCATCTTCGTGATTTCTTGCATTTGTTTAAACTCTTTGTAATTAGCAAGCATCACAGAAAAATAAACATGTAAAACTTTCAAAATTTTAGTTTTAGAAGTTGATATTTAAATTCCCTAGGGAAGATTAGAACTGGTAGGAAAAGATAGGTCTTCACCTGTTAGATGTTGGTGTATACCCATGTTTCAAATCTTTAGGTGACTGCAAAGACAATGGCCCAGCATGAAGAGCTGATGAAGAAAACCGAGACGATGAACGTGGTTATGGAGACCAATAAGATGCTGAGGGAGGAAAAGGAGAGGCTGGAACAGGAGCTGCAGCAGATGCAAGCAAAGGTTTGTAACTTACTAGTCAAGAGTAGAAGCATGTTATTTTTATTAAAATTAAGTGGATTTACCCATCAGGTGTTAAAAACAAGCTGGCGTTGTTTCTAGGTGAGGAAACTGGAGTTAGATATCTTACCTTTGCAAGAAGCGAACGCCGAGCTCAGTGAGAAGAGCGGCATGTTGCAGGCGGAGAAGAAGCTGTTGGAAGAAGACGTCAAACGCTGGAAAGCTCGTAACCAGGTCAGTGCGGTTAGACCCGTTCTGAGCGCGGAAACGTCGTCTTTCTTTCAAACAGGGTGAAATTTAAGGGGATAAATGATTTGAAGAACTGGTGAAAATTACTGTTTTTAACATGAAAGTATATGTTACATGTACATGCAACTTAGTTTTTTAATTTTTTGGTCATTTTGTTTTGTATAAACAGCTAGTCTATGTCTTTTAATTACAAATTTAGGGTTTTACTTTATCTCTGAAATACTTTTGTACATGAAAAAATGGACTTATACAGGTCATCGAAGCACTTTGAGAAGCTTTGTTCACTGGAAACCTTTTTAAGTGGGGACAAAACCGTATCGCATAGTGTGGTTAGAAACTGCAGCTCTGTATTCAGTCAGAAGGATGAAAATCTGCCTCACCATGTGCTCATTGTGTGACTTGTGAGACTTCCTTCATCTTCTGAGCCAATTTTCCTCATTTGTAAAAATGAGGCTATACTACTACTTTCCGTGTTACAAAAGTTAAATAATAAATGTAAAGCAGGTCACCTGTCACCTGCCGCCTAGAAAAGTGAGTGGGCTTGAGTGGTCACCATTGTTATCTGAGTAGGACTGTAGAATTTAAGAGCCCATTAATCTTTTCTGTTAAATTTTTCTGCTTTTCCTAGGAAGTTATATTTAGGATTTTCATTTTTTTCTAGATTACAATATATTAGAAACATTTTTCCTTGTAAATGCTACTTTAATGAAATTAGGTGTGTACTATTAAAAGCTTATAGATTTTTGGGTCTATTTGGTTCTGTTGTAACTTCTGAAATGTTTGCAACTATGAAAACAGGGTGGAGCAAAAGTAGGTTTACAGTTGGCGGTACACAAAACACAGCGTTTATTCTTGTATTATTATCAATTGTATTGTTTTCCATATGAACAACTGTAAACCTTCTTTTGCCACATCTATATAATGAATAGTTAATAACATTTTATTTTCCTTTTCCATTTTGGCTAGACTTTTTTAGCTAAATGGATTAAAGCTTTGATCTTAAATTATCCTGTAGTTTGGTGCTTCATTACTGTGTATGCAAGATACCTAATACAAATATAATTAGGTGTTCTGCTATTTTATAGCACATTAATTTGATAAAACTTATAAAATGGTGTAATCCTTTTTGCTGTTTTAGCATCTAATAAATCAACAGAAAGATCCAGATACAGAAGAATATCGGAAGCTCCTTTCTGAAAAGGAAGTTCATACTAAGCGTATTCAACAGTTAACTGAAGAAATTGGGAGACTTAAAGCTGAGATTGCAAGGTATATAGAAAGAGCCTTAAATTGTATAGAAAATATGAAATCTTAAAGAAGTTTGATTCCACTCTTTATAAGACTCCCCCCTGTGTCCTTCCTGATTTTAGAAAGAATGGAAAATGCTGGAGCCTTCACATGTGACTTTTCCCTTTATTACCTTAAGGAGCCAAGCATGGAGTAGTTTATTTTATGCCTTCACATACAAATTACTTCTCTATATTTTGTTACTTTTTAAAAAAACTACACAGTTGGTATAAGTCTTAAGTTTAATATATTTATCTTCTGAACAGTCAAAATAACTTTTGCAAATTGGTTTCTATTTATGTTTTGGTTAAAATGTATTTATGAACCTATTTTGAGAGATTTCAGTGAGGTATATAAGTCACAATTTTTTTAATGAACTTGTCCTTTTAAAGATAAGAAGTTGAATATTAAAATTAATGTTCATGGTTTACTTTTTAAAATATTTAATGTCAGTTGTCCATGTCATAGCCCTTATTTATATTATGCTTGAGGAGGCTAAGATTCATAAAGGTACCTAAGGTCATAATTAGTAGTTGTTAAACCCATATTCTTAATTCAGGGTTATCTGATTTAAGTTTATGTTAAAGTACAGGGTTTAGAAGCTCTACCCCACAAGCCTGTTTTGTATGGCTTATAAGCTAAGAATGATGTTTACATTTTTAAAATGAACAGCTGTGTATGCTCTACAAAACCAAGCACTCACTCAGCACCCGGTCACGTGGAGTGCAGATTCTGCTCTCGGGCGGCGGGGCTAACTGCGCCGACACTGACTCGGTAAAGTTGTGCGTGCTCCTTGACTGCTTGCAGCTTGGTGCTTCTCCTCTGACGTGGCTGCGTGCAGCCTGTGTGTGATAAGTAAGTCCGGTCTTTATATAGACCACAGGGTCATAAATTGACCAATTATCCGTTGAAGTATATGTGTAGTTTTATAGGAGTTTTAAATAAAAATTTTACTAAGGCAACAATAAAATGTAAATTCAAGGATTTTAAAACTTGAAAATCTCATATACTTAGTCTTTGACTATTTTTTTGTTTAGATCAAATGCATCTTTGACTAACAACCAGAACTTAATCCAGAGTCTGAAGGAAGATTTAAATAAAGTAAGAACTGAAAAGGAAAGTATCCAAAAGGACTTAGATGCCAAAATAATTGATATCCAAGAAAAAGTCAAAACTATTACTCAAGTTAAGAAAATTGGACGTAGGTACAAGACTCAATATGAAGAACTCAAAGCACAGCAAGACAAGGTATTTTGAAGTGACTTCCTTATTATATGTATACTTTATGTGTATCTGTAAAACATTTTTTGATATACACAGTTTTGATCTGCACAATTTGCACACTGTTTTATATATCAGGCAAATGGGCCAAGGACCTGAACAGAGGATGACTTATAAAAATCTTACTTCTTCATAATTTTGATTATTGATTTTTAGATTCTAAACTTGAATATAAGCTAATTTATGATATTGTTATTTAAGATTCCTCTTTATTGTTATGTCAGGTCAATGAGGCCTCGGCTCTGTCTTCTGGAGACCATCAGGAACACCATGTCTCAGTCCAGGAAATGCAGGAGCTCAAAGAAACCCTTAACCAAGCTGAAACAAAGTCAAAATCACTCGAGAGTCAAGTAGAGAATCTTCAGAAGGTATGAGTATGAGAGATAGTGAAGGTGTATGTCCCGATTCTTTCCTTGTTGAATGCCTAAAGAAATAGGATGAAATATTATTCAGTGATAAAAAGGAATTTAGAAAAAGTATATATTGACATTTTCGCTTCTCATATTAAAATGTATATTTTATCCTTACTTTTAATAACTCGTGTCTGTAATATCTGATCATTGCCAAGTGTTCACTTACTTGGTTTGATCAACACTTTATACTTCCACTTAAGCAAAATAATGCTTTGCATTTAAGTCTGCAGGGCATACAGTTTATGTTGATTTGATTGATTTACGTAGTAAATACTTTGTTTTCCTTTGAAAGACATTATCTGAAAAAGAGACAGAAGCGAGGAACCTCCAGGAACAGACCGTGCAGCTTCAGTCTGAACTGTCCCGGCTCCGCCAGGACCTGCAGGACAGAACCGCGCAGGAGGAGCAGCTGCGGCAGCAGATCACTGAGAAGGAGGAAAAGACCAGAAAGGCTATTGTAGCAGCAAAGTCAAAAATTGCACATTTAGCTGGTAAGTTTCTGTATACTTTAAGGTTTAAACTTGATTGTGAAAGTTAGTTAATTGATGTGGGCTTAAAATTCAGTGGAAAAGAAAAAAGTAAATATTATAAAGTGATCTCTGTGTAGCGTGTGTTTTCAGTATTAGGTTTTTTAAGTGGACATAAAACAAGAGCAATCTTAATTTTCAAGGGATGAGGTGGTACTTGTATATGAAGTCTTTCTTGTTAACTGGTGATAAATAAAGAGTACTGCTGTCTTTTTCCTTCAAAGTGTAACTATTGCGACATTTTGTTGGAGGTCCTTTGAGTCTACAGTATACCGTCCACAGGCCCTCTGTAGACTCCTGGAGAACACCGACTCTTACCAGCCTAGGGATTTTTCTGTGCCTCATTGCACTGAGGTCCCCTCCAGCCCTTCAGGGAACGTACCAGGTTTCAGAGCAGCCCAGTGTTGCTACACTCTGGGCTTCACTGTAACTTGCCTACCTATCTGCTTAGTAGGTAAATACAATGCCACATCAGCTGGGTTTTATTACGAGCAATTTTTAATGACCTCTAAGATAGTGTCCCAACAACAAATAAGATGAAAAAAATAGTTACTTATTTTTGAGTATATGCAGTAGATGGTATGAAATGAAAGTTGTATAATTTATAATGTTCTTGCATTTAATAATATACATTGAAACATTAAAGGCCATATAAAAGGACTTCTGCTGACTGCATTTTATGGTGAATTCTTTATCTTTTTGAGATCTTTGTTAGGAAAAGTTAACCTGTTTTTATGTTGGAGTATATTTTATACTGGAGCAATAAAAACATGTTTAGAACCTCACCTATTGAGATGTATCGTGTATTAGAATTATTGCAAGTGTATTAATAAAAGTTCAAGAATAGAATCTGATGACCTTTGAATATCTATTAAGTACATAAATATTCTTTATTTTCAGTGTTTGATTATAATATTAATAGAATCCCATGCTTACTTCTTTAGGTGTAAAAGATCAGCTAACTAAAGAAAACGAGGAGCTTAAACAAAGGAATGGAGCCTTAGATCAGCAGAAGGATGAATTAGATGTTCGTATGACTGCTCTTAAGTCACAGTATGAAGGTCGAATTAGTCGCTTGGAAAGAGAACTCAGGGAGCATCAAGAGAGACACCTTGAGCAGAGAGATGAGCCTCAAGAACCTACTAATAAGGTGATTAACTAATTCTGTCACAATGACAAATCTTTTTGTACATTTTACTTGAAGGTGTCTGTTGATTGGGGAGCCTTTATCATAGCGAATTTTGTGTAAACCAAAAATACAGAGAGAGTGGATATATTTTGATGGCACTGTTTGATGGAATCCTGTGAAATAGGCTCAGTAATCCATAGTTTTTCTTTTATGTATAGGTCCCAGAACAGCAGAGACAGATCACGTTGAAAACAACTCCAGCTTCTGGCGAAAGAGGAATGTGAGTTTTAGTCCGTTTCTATTCCTATGCGTTTTTAAAGTTTCGGGAAGATACAGAGATCTTTGGGGAGAAAACAAATCTTTGCACTCTACTACAAAAAGTATGTCCCATCAGGTAGAGTTTTTTGACAAAGAAAACATCTTTCATCTTTTGTGATTGACGTCTAAGACAGGCTACCCATTCTCCCTGTGATGTTAAACATACAAATATAAGAGGCTGGCTGAGACTTAGGTAAAGTAGTCAACAGTTGAGTTTTCCTGCACAGATGTTAATGCTTAAATTCAAAACATCTTCAGTAAGAGTTTTGGAATACTTAATGAACAAAAACCATAGAATTATATTCACTGTTTGTTTGTTTTAATCTACCAAAAGTCTACCCAAAGCAATGTTAGGGGGAAAAAATTAGTAAGGTCTGAAGAACTCACTTCAGGAAACACATGTGCTTTGTTTTTTGACAGAGTGTATGTACTTTATAAAGAGTATTTATGCAATTCAGTTATTCTTGTATTTTCCCCTCTGTAAGTGCCAGCACATCAGACCCACCAACAGCGAATATCAAGCCAACTCCTGTTGTTTCTACTCCAAGTAAAGTGACAGCTGCAGCAATGGCTGGGAATAAGTCAACACCCAGGGCTAGTATCCGCCCCATGGTTACACCTGCAACTGTTACAAACCCTACTACTACCCCAACAGCCACAGTGATGCCTACTACGCAAGTGGAGTCACAGGAAGGTAAGCAAGGCAGTACAGATACGAGTAGACTGGCTGTTCGTTTAGATTTGTCAGGGGAGGATGACGGGAACTCCAGGGAGAAATGACGCTTCCGCTAAAACCAAAGTCAGACATGATCATTAAAGTAGACAGTTAATATTTTCAAGTGAATACCTCCCAAGATACTTACTAATGCAGCAAAATTTCTCCCTTCTTACTTTGTTGGGTTTTTAACTAAAGAAGGAGGGAGATTCGCCCCTATCAGTATATGGCACATTTTTCTAGGACCAAAATTTTCACTTGTAACAGCTAAGAAGATGTGAAATCCACTTTGGAAAACTATACTAAGTCAGTGGTTGAACCCAAATACACTTTTTCATTGAAATTATCTGATCTTTTCATTGCTTTCTCCACTTTGTTTCCATAGTACAATTCCCGTTAAATATATGCCTTTTTATTCCACTAGATTGAAAGGGTAAGAATTTTCATTATTTAACCCTTTCATTCAACACCAGGTTAGGTAGATGTTTAGTAAAACTTCACTAAGTGCAATCTCCTTGGCTTCTTGTCTTAACAAATGTCAGAATGTAATAAATTATTTAAGTATTTAGAAATATGTAATAATGTATATATGCTATAAAAGGAGAATATTTAATTTCAGCTACATTCAATACAATGATTTTTAAATATATTAATGTACCAGTTAAACTTTAGTCATTTTGTATCAGTTAGAAACAAAATAATGGTAGTAAAAACTCATATTTGACTCTGGGCTTCTAAATTTTATGTATATTATATAATTTTAAATAAGTTAAATGGGGTAATAGGTAAAAACCATTTTGAATATTTATTTAATTCAGCTACTTTATCAGTCATACAGAAAATACAAAAATGAATTATACATTACCGTTACACTGTTTTTGTCTAGTGAGTGGTAAGAGACATATGTACACATAACTATTCAGGATGTCAGCTGTAACGCAGAACAGGGATGATAACTTCAGCTTTGTAAGAATAGAAGACATAACATTAAATATTATGTTACTTTTCAGCTATGCAGTCAGAAGGGCCTGTGGAACACGTTCCAGTTTTCGGGAGCACAAGTGGATCTGTTCGTTCCACCAGCCCTAATGTCCAGCCTTCCATTCCTCAGCCCATCCTGACTGTTCAGCAGCAGACACAGGCCACAGCGTTTGTACAGCCCACTCAGCAGAGTCACCCCCAGATTGAGCCTGCCAGTCAAGAGCTGTCCCCAAACATAGTAGAGGTGGTTCAGAGCTCACCAGTTGAGCGGCCCTCTACTTCCACAGCAGTATTTGGCACTGGTAAGACTAGTTTTTAAGTGAAGTTAGGAGTAGGCCTGTGCATTTGTAGTGTCTTAGATATAGTACATATCTTACGTATTCTTTGTGCATACTTGTTTTCTACCAGGTGTTAGACTGGATGAATGTGTTTAGTTTTTAAAGTTAACTTTGCCTAAATTGAGGTTATTATCAGGCGCTAATTCAAGATTTAAATTCAAAGTTTCAGCGACCCCAAGTTCTTCTTTGCCAAAGCGTACGCGTGAAGAGGAAGAGGACAGTACCGTAGAAGCACCAGACCAGGGCTCGGATGATACTGTGGAAATGCCTCTTCCGAAGAAACTGAAGAGTGTTACGCCTGTAGGAACTGAGGTGTGTGAAGGTCTTTCTGTTTTTTGGTTTTTGTTTTTTACTTCTATCAATAAAGCTAAGATAAGATATCTTTTTAGTTACTGCATTATGAGGTGAATGGGCCTTTGGGACCCAAATCCAAAAAATTCTTAACTACGAAGTGTCCACTGACAGCTCAGGTATTACTGCTGTTGCCAACAGTATTTATATCCTTTGCATATCTTTAAATGAATTAGCTCCCATTTAAATTCTAAAAATATAGTTACAAAACCTAAGTTGAATTCCTTTCATTTTTTTTCTTTTAACTCAAAGAATAAGGAAGTTTATAGTCTCATGGACATTTTAAACTGCTACCTGCTATCTTTTTCTTAGGTTAACCAAAATTGTACTCCTTTATTTTCTTTTTTTGAGGATAAATTGTAATGAATTTGTTTTACTGTCACACATTGAGACTACTAAATTAATTTCATTAACATAACTAATGCTCGTAGGTTTATATTACTGAAGAGGTATGTGATTGTATTTTATGAGTAAATATAAATGAACACTTGCGATGTATAGTTTTATAATTGCAGATGAGTTTTATTTCGTTGGGAGAACTAATTTGGTTTAACACTGTCTCTCATGAACTGATGTGACTAACCCACCGGCGTACTGTGGTTCAGGAAGAAGTTACGGCAGAAGAAAGTACTGATGGAGAGGTAGAGACTCAAGTGTACAACCAAGATTCTCAAGATTCCATTGGAGAAGTAAGTAATACACCCTTAAAGTAACACATGGCTGCTGTTAATGAAGGAAGTTACCTTTGACAATTCAGTCATTATTTGGGCTTTCTTTTAATTGGCTGCTTTTGTATCTAATGAAATATTAGAATTGCCCGTGCATTTTCTGCTTTTTTTTTTTTTACTCGTAAATAGTATAGTGCTCTCTAAGCTTTATCAAGGAAACGCTTTTGTTTATACTTAGCATGGGTTAGCATGGAAAACTCTTAGCTAAGGATACTCAGTTACTGGCAAGGACAGGTGCTGCTTGAGTCTTGTGTTAACCCAGATTTGGTCTTCTGTCGCTTCCCTTACTGAATCACGTCCCACTAATCCATGGAAGGAAATGCATGTATACATTCCTTCACTCTTTGAACTCTCATTAAGGCCTCTCTAGAGACAGCCTCACTGGCAGAAATGCACAGTAACTAGTAGAAATTAAGTAACGAAGCACCTAGGGTTCCATTCCTAATTCTACCACTTAGAAGCTATCTGACTATAAGCAGTTCGTTAATTCTCTCTAAGCCTCAATTTTCTCACCTGTTGGAATAATATAATGTAAGTTTTAATATTGTAAAATACCCTAAAGTAGTATCTGTCACATACTAGGCACTCCAAGTTTTATTAGTTTCCTTCCATCCTTCTGCCCCACAAATTGAAAATTCATAATATAGTAATGCTAATAGTTAACACAGAACTCATTACTATAAGCCAAGTGTTGTTTCTAAGAAATTTACATTTATTAACTAATTTAATCCTCAAAACATCACTGTTTTGCTTTTTTAAGGTTTTATTTCTAGAGGGGAAGGGAGGGAAAGAGAGATAAATGTCAATGTGTGATTGTCTGTCGTGTGGCCCCTACTGGGGACCTGGCCCACAACCCAGGCATGTGCCTTGACTAGGAATCGAACCAGTGACCCTTTGGTTTGCAGGCCAGCACTCAATCCACTAAGCCACACCAGCCAGAACTTAGACTATCTAGATATATTGTCCTCTTAAGCTTGAAACAGTGCGTTCTGCCTGGATAAATTTTAAGGATTATTTTATTTTTAAAGTATTTTATCTTTATAAAATCAAGGAATTATCTTAAGCTAATCATAAGTAACCATGGGTTACAGGTAAACTTAGTTTCTTAGATGTATTAACTTTGTAAGTTAATTTTTCCAGTTTTCCTTGGCTAAAAAAACAGGAAAATAAATAACCCTTTAGGGTGAAGAGCTAACACTCTTCAGTGACCTCTTTTTCATGTATCTTTCAGCAAGTATCATCTGAATGGCATAATAACAACTTTGAAATAATAAGATGTGAATTTCTATTTTATTGCTAGATTTGTTTAAATTGTACTAAAACCTGCAAAGTCTTTCTTGTGTCTGGCAGAATTGAGACTCGAAAATGCCATTTAACTTTTCATTCTGCCGTCTAGCACTGTTTACTGAATGCGTAAGAGTTCACTTTTCTGATTTTCTGACAGTGACGCAGATGTTCTTGATAAGTCTTGGCTTTCTTGAAATAAGCATGTCACTTTGAGGCACAGTTTTAATTATATCAAGGTTTCACTCTTTTTTTCCATTATAGTGAACAGTCTTCATGAACGATTTAGTTCAGAATATCTGTTTTTATATAAAAAACGGATTTTGCTTGAATGCTTACTAAAATAGATATTTTTTATATAGTAAGTACCAAAAATAAAGTTAAAATCACAGTTTATTTGAGCACCTAACAAAATGGAATTGTGAGGGAATAAGTTAAGCAAAGAATCACTTTTATATCTGGTTTTTATGTGGTTTGAAGGCTCAGGGTAACAGTCAGTTTGGGGTGGTAGAAGTGTCTGTGAAAAGACAGTAACAGTAGCTTGTTTGGTGTGTTCTCCAAGCTGTTTCTTATGTGGGGGGGGGGGGTTATGCTGTAGGATCTGTGCGGTTTTTTCCCTGACTTTGGTCTGCTACTGCACTGCCCCTTAACCAGATGGCTGTTCCGGAAGTTGAAATATGCTGTAAATGTAAAATGCACATTGGATTTTGAAGATTTGTTATAGATTTGATTACATGTTGAAATAATGTTTTGTCTCTATTAAGTACATTATTAAATTTATTTCTCTTGTGTTTTGTCTTTTTACGTGACTACTAGAAAGTTTTAAATTGCCTATGTGAATCATATTGTGACTTGTTATATTTCTGTAATTCTTCTTTAGGAAGACAGTAAAGAAACCCAGAGGTTTAGCTTCTTTTATTTGCTTGTTAAATTCTGCTTTTGCAAATCATATTCTTAAAAATAAAATGCTAGTAGTCCATAAGCATTCTTTAGTCTTTACTTGGGTCTGTGGTATGTTACTGATAGTTTTTAGACGTTTTCGACTTTTTATAATTCTTCTTTAATTTTTGAAGGGAGTCACCCAGGGAGATTATACACCTATGGAGGACAGTGAAGAAACCTCTCAGTCTTTACAAATAGACCTTGGAGCCCTGCAGTCAGAGCAGCAGACAACTTCGTCCCAAGATGGCCAGGGCAAAGGAGATGATGTCATTGTAATTGACAGTGACGATGAAGAGGACGATGATGATGAAAACGATGGAGATCATGAGGTAAGTTTGGTTTGAAATCACCCATTATATTTATACTCCTGGTTGAAATGCTGAAATCCTCGGGACTACTAATGTATCAGCCAATAAATTCTGATTCTCTGTCAGTATAAATGAATTTTTTGCCTTTCTTTTATCCTGATTAGCTCCTAAATTAATATTCTGTAGTGAAATTGAGCAAGTGATAGAATATCCCAGTTTGTTTTTTGAGGGATTGCTAAGCACTTTAGGATTTATTAGATTACTTAAACTTAATCCTAAATCTTACTGATAAGTGACTGGATTTAATTGTAAGATCTATGGTTTCTGGAAATTATAGAAGAAACTAGGATTTTTTTTCCATGGAGCCCCGTAGTTGTTTTCAAAAGAAATTGAAGTATCATGGTAATTCAAGTAAATTTAAATGAAACTTTGTGTTTGAGTTGAGTTAATCCTGTATTGACAGCTTCACATTTTTGATTCTTTCCTTAATCAAACAATATGCTTTAAACCTTTCGACTGATCTCCTGTGAACAGTTAAATTTCAGAATTGGTTGGTACTGTGCTCCTTCTGGTAACCTTCACACCTTGACAGTTGCTGCCACTGAACTAACCCTTACACCTTGAGGACAGCTCTGTGTCTGATGGGCAGTGTGCCACGTAAATCTCTAAGCACGGCACCTAGAGGTGCAGGCCGTGTGTGCTGCGGCCGAGATCTTTACTTGTGCTTGGGGATTTCTCTAGGATTACGAAGAAGAGGAGGAGGAAGACGACGACGACGAAGATGACACGGGGATGGGAGACGAGGGTGACGACAGTAACGAAGGCACCGGCAGCGCGGACGGCAACGACGGATATGAAGCTGACGATGCCGAGGTGACCAGCTGGGATTTCGACCGTTGGTTGGAAGGGCTTCCTTGGAAAACTTACGGTTCCCCACGGGTGTAAAAAGGGCTGTGTTCTCGGCACACTAAAACTTTTTATACCTCTGGGTTTGTTTTCCCTGTGGTTTGGCTTGGTTGGTGTTTTTAAAGATGATTACATCTGACGTACTTGCACTCAGTGCTCGCGTTTTGTTTCCAGGGCGGCGACGGGACGGACCCGGGGACAGAGACGGAAGAGAGTATGGGTGGAGGTGAAAGTAATCAGAGAGCTGCTGATTCTCAAAACAGTGGTGAGATTTTTAGTCTTTTCCGTTGAACATTTCTGGTAATACTTTCTGAGTTAGGATTGCATTCAATTATATGGGTAATAAAATTTGGTTATTAAATTGGCAAGCAAAAGATTGGCTCTTGTTCTAGCTTTGTCATTTTATCGTCTTAAAGTCTGCTGTGTGTATCTTTGTAAAGGGCACTCGGTGTGCTGTCTGGTCTACCTCATCCACTGTAAGGTTAGAGCCTTTGGAAGGCGATAAAGTATGGCCCATGTCGTGTGTCGCTGCTGTCCTTGTTAAGTGGGAAAACTAGGTCAGGAACTTCTGACAGCAGTTCACACCCGGAAGAGGTCGGTCTAATCAAGCCACGCGTTTCCAGAGTTGTGGGCATTGGACTTGCACAGTGTTGTCTAATTATCCAATAAATAAAATACTTTTTGACCAATATAGCATGTTTTTTGTTAAATCTTCGAAAGGATGAGAGTCCTGGAGAGCCACGGAAATGTTATAGGCAGTAAAGGGTTATGAAATTCATAGGAAAAATTTTTATTTTAGTATCATTTTAAAGTATGTTTTAAAGAATTGGTGATCCAGTGTAATATCTTGGCTTTATAGGTAATACTAAGCCAAAGTCATTAATAGTTATACAGTAAAAACCTTACATATTTAGGCTAGTGGGAAAACAACTCTGAGTTTTCATATGGCCTGTGTATTTTAAAATACAAGGTATATACTCATTTAAAATACAGAAAGTAAGGACAGTTTTTCCTTTTAAATTTTTAAGAGAAAAATAAACTATAAAACCATATAATGAAAAACAGTTTTTAAGGAAGATGATGTAGGGATTGATTAATGATACTTTGGGTAATAATTTACATTTTACAAAGCATTTTATAGATATAAAATGCATCTTTTGTGTATCACATAGTTGAGATCTAGTGGAAATTTTTTTGCCTTGTCAAAACCAAAGTTTGTGTCTGATGCTTTGAATGGCCAAAATTCAAACATCAGACTTTGAAGTAGGGAAAGGTTTATTCATCAGGAAGATTCCAACGGAGAAGATGGGAGACCTGATGGTACCTCAGATCCATCTTGTTCGCTGGGCTGTTAAGGAGTTAGGGGAACAGGTGTGCGGAAGTGCTAGTGGGGCAAGGTTTAGTCGGAGGGCCTCAGAACTTGGTTTATGATACAGGGTGGTCAACACAGGATCTCTCTTGGTGAGGGACTCTTACCATCTGAAAGGGTTCAGGTGCTCAAGTTCCAGTTATTTCCCGGATCGGGGGTGGGGGTGAGACTTCGGTTCCAGGTGCAGCTAGAGGTGAAAGTTCTCTCCTCTGCTTTTGCTTATCTGTGACTTGTGGTTTTGGTCTGTTGTCTCAGAAAAGCAATTCAGTATTTTGTTAAGTAGGATAGGACCATTTTGAGCTGTTTCTGTGGTTCCCAATCCCCCTTAATCTTCAGAGAAATAGGGCACATAAGTCCAGGTTCAATTAAGTGGGAGGATTAGCTTCCCATTGTGTCCCTCTCGGCTCTTAAGCCTACCTCTTCCACAATGGTCACTGAGCCTTAGAGGGGGCATTGCAGGGTGTTCAGTTTTCAAGCAGACAACACAGCAACTATAGAAGCAGCAGCAGGCCAGAACACCTGTACCCTAATGACAAAGAATAAAGAGTACCTTTTGTTACCATGTATGTATGGACCCAAACCATGATGAGCCAGCCAGGTTCAGAAAGAGGGCAGTTTTAGTTCTAAGTGATTTCAGGTCACCAGAAGGATTCAGGACCCAGTCCAGTTTACGGGTAGAAAACAAAACAAAACTCAAGAGACAGTGGGCAGCACTGGAATCTAATATCCACAAAGGCATATTGTACTTCCTATTGAAACATAATTTTCTATCTAAAATCACCCTTACATTTACCAAAGATAGTCACATTAAGACTAATTTACCTGCAGAATAAGTCTAGTTTCAATAAACTTGGCCTATTTCTATAAGTCCAGCAGGAATAGTAATTAACCATATAGGTTTCTTTACATCTGCTTTGCTGGAAGTGTCCTATGGAATACTCAGCTTGACCTTTAAATAGCCTCTCAAGACTCAGAAGCCAAGCTGTCAGACTTCTGCAGTGCCTATAGATTTGGGTGAGTTTCTCTCTTCTCGAGGTCCCAACAACATATTCTGAGGTTCTCTCTTTGCATCTCCTTAGAAGCAGCCTTAGTTTCTCACCTGCTACGACCGCTGTGAACCATATAAACAAGGTACCAGGCTGTTTTCCCAAGGGACTTTTATTGGCTTCCAAAGTTAATCTTAATTCCTAGGGCTTTCTGGTCATATCCAGGTCTATGCATGACTCTCTCAAAAATGACATTACGGACAAACATTGGTAATAAAACCAGTTTCTAATTGTATCCTATTGCAAAGAGAACACATTCTTATTGAACTTTTGCAAATAATCACTTTGCCATGAAAATAAAAATACTCTTTAAAAGTTTCTAGATTTTGGAGGGATCCAATAAGACAAAAAAATAAATGTTTCAGTTCTAACAGAAGTGTAATTTACCAAATTGAGAAGTCATTGTTAAACAAGTTTCCTTTTATCTGGAAACCAAAAGATTAAAAAGTTAATCTCAACTGTAATTATAAAATTATAACTGTTTTCAGCTCATTCAGTGCTATGAAATTAAACTTGTTCTTGAATCCAGATCTTCCTGGTAATTGCAAGGTTGTCTCTAAAGGTTCGTGTGGTTCGCCCAGTGAAGTGAGTGCCTCGGTCACTAGAGCTTCATTTGGGAAGGTCTGCCCCACCTGGGAAACACGTTTTCTAACCATCTCTTTGCCATTGTAAGGGCACCCACCTTGTGACAGGAGAACGCTTCAGCTCATTCAGAAAACACACACACACAGAAAGAAGAACATACTGATAACCCACATTCAGTGGCAGTTGAATGAAGTCTAGCTTAAATGTTCTGTGGTGGGTGAAGGTGTGCAAAGACCAAAAACTGCCAGGGAGCCGAGTTAACCAAGCAGGCATCTGGGGTTTCCCATAGCCCCACCTATTCATTTAATTTACAGCCATTGTTTATCCATCTTAGTTTCTCTGATCTGGAAACAGATTCGCCATGTTACAAGAACATCACGATGGCAAAGGTCTGGCAATGAGGAGTTATTCTTGCAAAGACAGAATGGACTCTATGTACCTGTGCTACAGTTTGATACTCCAGTTCAGTCATTTTAATGTGGCCCTGAGTTTGGGTCACAGACTTCTTGCATCAGGACATCTCAGATTTCAAGTACATTTCTGGAAGATTTACAATACACAAATAGAACAAAAAGAAGGCTCAGTGTTAGTTTCTACTTGACAGTGCTGCTTGTGTGATTTCAACACACCAAAATAAGCCTAGTTTAGTATTTCTCTTTTGTAAGGAGAGGAAACAGACCTTCTGAGATGTTTCAGGGGCCCTTCTGGAATACTTTAGTTATTCCCAGGTCCTGGCTATTTCCGATTTAAATTTGGGGACATTTGTCAAAATAAGTCAAAGGCTTGGGCATTTGACTACAATGCTAAGTAATCACGAAGCAGTATTGAACTGTTCATGTGAAGACGGAGATGTGCAGACGGCCCTGACAATACGGTGGGTCCCGAGTTAAGAGCACTGCGGTAGGGCCCTGGCTGAAGCCATGACTACCCTGGTCTCCCATTTCTTTAGTCGAAAGTTGCTGTAACTTTCAAGCAGCATGAATTTGCTTTGGAAGATAATCTATCCTTTGTGCCTATAATATGAAAGTATGTACATTTTTTCTTTGTTGTAAAAGTGTGTGTCTTTTCTTTGGAGCCTTCTTCAAATTTCCCATAAAGTTCCAGAAATTTGAAAAAAAGAAAAAAAAATCAGAAATTTATATAGCAGATCTTTAGTTCTTACTATTCAGGAGATTGTTTTCTTAAAATAATCAAGTACCTGATTAAGACTATATAGCACAAAGTTATTTTGGTAAAGGACAGAATTTTTGCTTTTTAGATAGAAAACTTTTTCACAGTATGGTAGACCAGTAGTCCTCTTTAGCCGAGAGAAAACCTAACTCATTTGGTATCAGCTTACTTTTATGTTAACTTCACTTACTTAACTTTCTTAGGATTCTTATTTGGTAATGACTTAGGTATTCAGTGAATATCCATCATTCAATTTATTTAGCTAACAAAACTTTAAAATTCTAAGTTACCAAAGAGATTCAGAAAACCATTTTAAGCACACTTACACAGTGTAGTTATTGCCAAAGAGTTAACCTAAAAGAAACTTTCTAATTCTACTTACATTTATTTAACTTACTTGCTCCTAACAATTAAGTTTAGATTGCTTACTTGGTATGAAAAGTTTATCATACCAAGTTATTTTTCTTGGTGACAGATTTTGCAGCAAAAATAGCGTGAATTTATTTGACTAATAAAGCAAGGTAGAATAAAAAGTATTATTTAATGCTGATGATTCTGAAGCTATGCCTATCAACCAAACCAGTTTTAATGTCAACTATTTTTGCAGATCACGTGATTCTGAAAAGCATTTGGGTTAGTTTGTTGCATTTTTTGAAAATTTTTATATAAGAGCTTGTTTGTTCAAGCTAGTTTAATACAAATTAGCGATGCCATCCAGGGTAGAAATATCCTATATCTATAGACCTGATAGCTTTCATTTTAAGACGCTAGCTTTTACGGCCCAGGTACATGAAAAACTTAGAGGTACAATGGGATCCTCTCCTTCAAGGGTGTCCCTTAATGTGGACCTGTCAACAAATACAGACTACAGAAAACGGAAAGCAAGTGTGCACAATAAAGGCGGAGAGCTCAGGAGGCACAAAGGCTGGCTTCAGAAGGCCGGAATTAAACCTGGTAGTTTTACCCGGAGGAGGACGGCACCAGGTCCAGGCCTGAGCGCAGATGCAGGAGGGGAGGAGGCCACAGATGCAATATTACTTCTTAACTTCCCGGCCAATGAACAAGTACACACAGAGTAAGATCGACACACAAATGACACACAAACCCGACAACTGAGTGCTCTCCTGACCACATCTCAGGTAAACTGGAGAAGTTACAAATTTCAAATTCGAGTGCCCAAACAAACAAATGCAAATGAACTGGTTCAAAAATCAGGTAAAAATGCAACAGTTACTCCTCTCACCAGCAGGGTACCCCAAATCATAACAGTTCGGCTACTCCAAGGGAAAATGGAGAAGGGAGTTCCCAGTGGTACATACCAGGGTGAATTACCCTACTCCCAAATCGAGCCCGTTGGCTCGCAGAGACACATGGAGACACAACAACCACCCTTAACGTGGTCTGCCCAAAACAACGAATGGGTGGAGCCCAACGCTCCCAATCTGCTCTCGGAGGGATGCCCCCAGCCGAGTTTAAAATAAAATGGCTTTGCCTCGAGGGAAAGCCTGTGTACTGAGATAGGATTCTTGACTGTGCTCTTACCCCCAAAATGGAACAACTTACCGAAACAATCAACCACAGACTGAAGTCTAAAGCACTTTCTTATTCTGAATGGCCTGTGTGCCCAGGGTGGCCAGCGCCTGCCAAGAAAAGCTCCTTCCAAGTCCCTAAGGCAAAACGTCTTTGGTGGTGGTTCAGGACTCAGAGGGAAGCCCCAGCCAGGGTTGGCCATCTAAGAGCACCAGTTCCTCGCTGGCTCGCCACGTTGTTACTGAAACCAGAGTTGGTATGCCAGCACTTCAAAAGGCCACTCAAAACATTGGAGTTTGGAGTAAGGAAAGGTTTGTTGATCAAGAAGACACCAACCAAGAAGATGGAGACCTAATGGTACCTCATATTCATCTTACTAAACTAGGTTAAGGGCTTTTAAGGGACTAGGGGAAACAGTGCTGGCAGGGCATGTTTTAATGGCGGGGGGACCCTGGAACTTGGCCATGTATGGTAATGGGGCATCAATGCCAAAGCTTCCTGGACAACACATCCCTGGCATCTGAAAAGTTCCGGTATTCAGGTTCAGTTATGTCCTGATCCTTTGTTTTGGCGGGGTGAGGGAGCAAGACTTCGGTTCCAGGTGCAGCTGGAGGACAAAATTCTCTGCATAATTCTCTGTATGACTTGCGGTTTTGGTCTGTTGTCTCATTAGGATAGAACCATTTTGAGCTGATTCTGCGGTTGCTTCTGTAGGTGCTATCTCTAAAAATTAAGTATTTTGAGGGGAAGTGTTCATAACCGTTCTTCCCAGTTACAAAGCATGTAATAGATGCTCATTGAATACTTGTTAAGAGAGTTGTGTTCTTTTCTATTAATAGTCAAGTAAAACAGGCCTAGCAGTCTGGATAAGATTAAGGTAGTGGATAGATTATGTACATTTGCCAATGGCATAAAAATGCTTTTCCTGAGCATGCACACTTGCCCTGAGTTAATTCTCACAATGAGATGATCAGGTTTAGTACCAGTATAGAATCTGAGAAACAGAAGCAGAAACAAGCCCAGTAACTTAACCGACCTTGGTTGGTTAAGGAGCAAGAGCTGTTATGTGTCAGAGCAAGAATCTGATTGTAGACCTCAGGCTTTTAAACTACTAAATTTTGTGATGTCCTATTCAGCTTTCAAAGTAGGGAACAGGTTCTCTTGTTTCTAATGTGTATGTAGAAGACCCAGACGTCTGAAGAACCATTAAATTCAAAATTCAGGAAAATCAAAATATAAAAGTATCATTATAAGACTTTTCCCCTAATTTTCTTATCCTGTTTGAAGGATACTGATAACCATAGTGGTCTGACCTTCAGGTAATTTGCCCATTTAAATAATATGAGCCAATACTTATTAAATATTTATTTTATCATGTGTTAAGTGCTTTAGGTCTATTCTTCAATACTTTCAGAAAAACCTTTCTTATAGGTTACATTTGGTCCATTTAACCGGTCAGCGAAGTAGACTGAAAGCAGTTAAGGGACTTGCCTAAAGCCACACTGCTGCCAGCTGCATGCCCATTATCTCTGGGCCCGCCCTGCCTCACTGCTTTCCTTCTGGAAATACTAGTGAGGGAGACATTCCTGGTGGCAAGATTTATACTTCTAGGGATTGACCAGGTTATTTCGTGGTAAATTTAATAGTTCAAAATAAGCTGCTTTCTTTTTACAGGTGAAGGAAATTCCGGTACTGCCGAGTCTTCTTTTTCCCAGGACATTTCTAGAGAACAGCCGTCCTCCGCATCTGAAAGACAGACCCCTCGAGCTCCGCAGTCACCCAGACGTCCACCGCACCCCCTGCCCCCAAGACTGACCATTCATGCCCCGCCTCAAGAGTTGGGACCACCAGTTCAGGTAAGGAAAGTACTGGTCATTCTGAAAAAGGAACTTTTGAGAATCTTGACGTCTTTCCCTTTCCATTAGATGATATTATTATTATTATTTTAGAAATCAAGTGAACTCTTCATTGTTTTGGCATATTTTTATAAAATTTTTTTGAACTGCAATTATTCTCTGATTTCTCCTCAGAAAGGCAGGGCTGACTAAAAGTTGTTTGTAAGTTGAAATGATTATAGTCATAGCAAAAAAGTCTGGTCACTTTCTACTAGATTACAAAAGGAAAAAGATTTTCTTGGATTGTAATTAATGTAAAATGTATTTTAGCATCTGACCATCTGTTTTGAAGGTTTCTTTCTCTAAGGTGCACATATTTGGTTTTAAAAAAGGAAACTTTCTGTTCTGACATTTTTCTCTCATTTTTTTTATAATCACACATGTTAATTTCCATTTTGAAAGCTAAGGGAAGTGCACGTGACCCTTTACATGTAGCACTGTTTAGACCCCTCTTTATCGGAAGCTCTTGCAGAAACAGGAGGGAAAGTACGAAGGCTCTATCAGCAATCCGTCTTGAGTTTTAACCCATTGGTACAGCTTGTGCTAAACTACCACTGGTGAACAAAACTGCATTATGGGAAAATATAGTCTTAAGAGATTGTGTGTGGATCCTGCAAAATATACCAAATGTATCAATCTAGAATTGCCTAAATTGAGAAACAGTTTATTTGTAGTTAGTACTGCTATTTGAACTCCAAAGGATAATTGATCCAAAGGATAATAAGATCCAAAAGCATACTTGCTAGTTAAATAAATTGGTGACAAAGAAATAAGATATGATCAAAGATTGGTATAAAATATTGGTTAACATTTTTTTTGTCTTACTGGTTAATGAAATTTTTATCTACTGGTTAATATTATAGTCTGTATAATTAAAAAGTTGACACTGTTTAGAACTGATTTCTATAGTTCAAGATTAGTAGCAATTTTTTATATCATCTGCTAACATTTTGGTTATTTTATTACCAGTGTAATAAGCTGTATCTGTGGATGTTTGGTGTTTGTTTCATTGTCTAGTTTCTTAAAGCAAATGTAATTCCTTTCTTGACACAGAGGATTCAGATGACTCGGAGGCAGTCTGTGGGGCGTGGGCTCCAGTTGACTCCAGGAATCGGGAGCATGGTGAGCACCCACCCCCACGGGAAATCAGCTCATCGGCTCAGCAGGTGTCTGTGGGGTTGAGTGTGACTTCCTGTCATCCTGCTGGGACCCCACTTTCTGCTTTTGTTTCAGCAGCAGCACTTTTTTGATGATGAAGACAGAACGGTTCCAAGTACCCCAACCCTTGTGGTGCCACATCGTACTGATGGATTTGCTGAAGCAATTCAGTAAGTTAATGAAAGAAGCATTTTGTGACTGATCTGATTCTTCCTGTTTTCTTGTTAATCTGTTTACATTTGATTGACTCATCATTGTTGAGTCCTTCCCTGCTGTGTACTGTCTTGGGAGGTGGGGTAGGAGGGTTGAGGATGTAGTTTGGGGAAGATAATGTGCTGAACGAAATACAGTTGCTTCCGTCGGGAATTTGAAATTCAGAGTCATTGTAGCAATGGTTGAGAAATGGACTTCAGAGTCAGAATACCTGGGCTTGAGCCCTCGCCGTTTCCAGTTTCTTAGATTCTCTGTTCCTGAGTACCCTCATTTTATTTATGGGAATAATGATACAGTAGTTCCTACCTTACAACTTGTGAGGATTAAATAAATTAAATTATGTTAGCATGTTTAGAATATTACCTGGCACACAGTAAAATGCTTTATGCGTGTTGCTGAAGGGGTTGGTAATTACAGTGACCACGGTGGATGGCATTGTTGTGAAAGCTAACCTATGAGCAAACTACTGTAACTCTAGTAATCTAGGGAAACAGAAGCATAAGCATGGGCTTTATTAACACAAGTGAAGTGATTATTCCAACATTAGGGAGAAAGAATTGGAGGACTTCCTGGGGACAGGAGTTACACAAAAGAATCCCTAACACTTCCTGAGCATGTCCTTGAGTCAGTTTATTCAACCCTAACGAGTAAGATAGTAGACACTGTTGCTGTTGCTCTTTTATAGAAAAGGAGGCACAGGGATGCTGAGGAACTTTCCGGAGGCAGCCAGCCGGGACGCGGCAGCTCTAGCTCGAACCAGTCTGGCTGCAGAGCCGTGGTAACTGCTGTGCTCTGCCACGCCCTCGCTTACAGGGTAGAACGCTCGTGCAGACCGTGGTTAACTGCGGCCGAGGTGTTAGTTGCCTCACAGGATGTACTTGAAGATCAGAATTTAAATTTTCACAGACTGGGAAAAGATCGATTGTTCTATAGTATGTGGTCACGCGTGGCATCAGCACCAGTTTGAAACTCACTCAGCTAACAGTTTGTAAGCCAGCCCATGTCGGCCCCGCTTTGCTGAAAATCAGCCAGGCAGAAACAGACTCACTCCGGTACGCAGCCTCTAGTGCCGGCCCATCAGCAGCGTTCTGGCAGAGCTCAGAAGGCAGGACTTTCCCATAGAATAACAACATTATGGAGATAAGTCTAAAAGTCCACCTGAAAGAGAATGTCCTTAACTAAAGTAATAGTGTTGAATTGGAAAAGAAAATATTCGAGAGTTATTACAGAGGTACACTCCATAAACATTAGCAGCTGGCTAGCTAAGGAAGGAAGGTAAGGAGTGGGCAAAGAATGAAATGAAGCTGTTTTATATCCTGGACTGTGGGCAGGAAGATGGGTGATAGAGGTATTAGGACAGGAAAACAAGTTTCTGGTCATCTTAGATTTTTTCATGACCTTGGGAGTCATCTGGTGAACTCCTTCAGATAAGAAGTGGGCTAGAGCAGCAGCCTGCTTCGTCTCTGACTGAACAGTGAAAATAGACGGTTTTGTCTCGTGACCTCACTCTAACTTGCTTACATCTCCTGTTGAGTTTGTGTCACTTTCAGAAGACCTGCGTAGAGATTCCTAGCAGATTCAAAAAATGCGAGACATGTATAAATCACATGTAGTGTGAATGGATTCATATTGTTACCCAGTTCTTTGCTAATATTTTAAAAATGTTTGTGTAAGTAAGAATTCCTTTGTCAAGTTTATTTTCATTCTGTTTCCTTCCCATTCTGTTCATGCTCATTCTTTCTGTATTCTTTATGTCATTGTGGTTTAAACAGGATAACTTTAAATTTCATCTTAAGTTAATTTTCGTTCAGTTCCCCACAGGTTGCTGGTGTTCCTAGATTCCGGTTTGGGCCACCTGAAGACATGCCGCAGACAAGCTCTAGTCACTCGGACCTCGGCCAGCTGGCTTCTCAAGGAGGTAAACTGCCAGAGAAACGCTTAGGTCTCCTGGGTTTGCATATATTTGGTAATAAACTACTGTGATGTGATTTTTATTTAAGGAAGCATTTATAAATATTTTAAAAGTTGATATATAAATGACTCCTATGCTGACTTTTGGGAAAAGCTATAATATATTTACTACTTAATAAACATTGCATTACATATAAATCTTAACCTTTTCAACAAAGTTCTGAGTTCTTTGAACATAAAGACTGGCTTTTACATCTCTTCCAGCTCCTAGTTTAGCATCATACATGTACTTAGTATTCAGAAATATTTCTTAAACCAGTAAATATACATAGATACTCCCAGTTGTTTTAAAGTTTTTAAAAGGAGCCCTGGCTGGTGTGGCTTAGTGGATTGAGCACCAGCCTGCATGCAAACCAAAGGGTCACTGGTTCAGTTCCCAGTCAGGGCACATGCCTGGGTTGCAGGCCAAGTCCCCAATAGGGGGCGTGCAAGAGGCAACCACACATGGATGTTTCTTTCTCCTTCCCTTCCCCTCTCTCTGAAAATAAATAAAATATTTTAAAAATAAAAAAATAAAGTTTTTAGAAAGAATGCAACATTTTTTGTTGGTTTGACATTTAACATTTCTAATTTAAATGCATGAAATTTAGACATTTTCCATTAACATTAAAAATGAGAAAAATTAAATTAAAAATTTGTGGAATAAAATGACCCCTAAATTAAGTAATAGTAGTGGATTATTTGGACATGAATCATTCTCTTTCTGGAATTAACTACCTTTTAATCTTCATTTGATACTCGGATAGCTCACTATATTTCCAGGGAGCTGTTACAGCATTTTATAAGTAAATATGGAATGCAAACTTGTTTAATAGGCCCTAAACAAAAGATTAATCTGCAGTCCTCATTTAATTCATGTAGCATATCTTTATGCATGATAGTTTAGGATGTTCTAACACTGCATGCTTCTACCAGTTTGAAATTGTGAGCTGACTTCATATAAATTCAAATTTCTAGACTTGGAAGTCAGCCCTAAGTTTATTTAGAATACCACCACTTACTAGCTTCGTAACTTGCAAACAGTTAATTAACCTTCTTGAAATTCAGGGCTTGTTTGTTTGTTTGTTTGTTTGTTTTAGCAAAAAGAGGACTGATAATACCTTGCAGTTTGGGTGATGGGTAGTTTCTAACCGAGTACCTAGTTCGTAGTGGGGTACTCAGTAAAGTTACCTTGTATAAAACCAAGAGCAGCATTTTAGCTGGGTTTGTTTTGTTTGTTTGTTTTGTTCATTTGTTTGTTTTAAAGATACTTTATATTAGTGTCAGGGAACTTAAATGATGTGTTTAAATTGTATTTGCATTTTTAAGGGACTGATGTTTGCTTGGTGTGCTACTTGTGGACCTTAACAGAGCTGTGTGTCTCTGCTGAT
Source organism: Tonatia bakeri (assembly GCA_004024845.1). Taxonomy (NCBI): domain Eukaryota; kingdom Metazoa; phylum Chordata; class Mammalia; order Chiroptera; family Phyllostomidae; genus Tonatia; species Tonatia bakeri. The sequence continues at coordinate 192,429 of PVIA01002544.1, forward strand.
GGTTGTCTGTCGGGTACCTTGCGTGTTGACACTCTGTGTTCTTTCTGTCATTCACTAACACTCACAATTGTCCTTAGGTTTGGGGATGTATGAAACACCCCTCTTCCTGGCTCACGAAGAGGAATCAGGTGGCCGAAGCGTCCCCACCACTCCTCTGCAAGTAGCGGCTCCCGGTAGGTGTCAAAGGCAGATGAGTGGATTATGTGTTTTATTGGTAAAATGGAAACTTGTGAGGCAGCTTTTGGCTAAGAATCAGGTGAACTACAGAGTCGAAGTGTCATTGCTCTTTGGTCTCCTTTCGAAGTGAGCGTGTTCACGGAGAGCGCCGCCTCGGACGCTTCGGAGCACGCCTCGCAGTCCGTGCCGACGGTGACCACGTCGGCTGGCCCGCTGTCCGCCGCCAGTGACACAGCAGCAGGGGACGACGGCGACGAAGTGTTTGTGGAGGCAGAGTCTGAAGGGTACGTGTTTACTTCGTAATTGTGCTCGCTTTGGACTGGCCGGGCTTTCGAGCTTGTTTCCTTTTAGCCCGGAGACAGTCTGGTGAGCTGTGTTTTCAGGGGCGTCCTGCTGCTGAAGGAAACCGAGCCATACGTTCTGAAAGACTGGTGTTTGCATGTACAATAATATTTTGGGACTCGGAGGTTGTTACTGCAGAATACAAATGTTAGCTTCCTGAAAATTGCATGAAATACTCATTCCAAGACAAAATATTTCTTTAAAATCACTGGTGTCCTTCCATTAATGTAACTGCTTGCAATTTTCCCCAAGAAAGAAGTCTTTCTCTGAAAATTAGGAATATCAGGAAATGACTCAACTTTCCATTTAGTAGTGGGCTTTCCAGTGAACCTCACTTACCCTTTATTTGTGTGCATTTAGAAGTTCTTACAAATTAGAAATTATCTAGTAACTTTCAAGGCCTAAACACATATGTTACACACAGTTTAACAAAGGAAGTATTTGATGACAAATCATCTAGATTTTTTTAAGCCAAAATAAGTAATTTACTGGGAAGAACTAGTGGACAGTGGTATTAGAGAAGTTTAACTTTCAAGTTGGAACCTAATTCTTTCTAAATAAAATGAAAAGTTGTTCTACTTCATGGTCAGAAGCAAAGCTAGAAGTAGAACCCCCATTTCCTTGGTAGGGCTCAGAGATTTTATGTAGCAGTATTTTCTTAGCATGGTTATAGGCCAGTTCTAGTGTATGGGGGAAGGGGGTAAAGCAGGTCTATTGTTATGCTATAACACAGTGCTACTTAATTTAGGGAGGTCGTAGACCCTGCTGAGAAGACAGCCTGCCTTTAACTCCATACCATGTGTGCTGGTCCCTTCGTGTGTGTCACTTTGACCCACACAATACCTCTGCGAAGTGCTGTCTCCATCTTACAGACGAGAAAGCCCAGAGTCAGAGCGTCCACCGTGGTGACCGATTCAGCCCCACGTGCTCTTTGCTTCACACTTCTCCAGCATTGTTCAACACCCGCAGTGGTCGGGCAGGAGGTCTTGCACGTGCATTGCTACTCGTGACTGTGCTGAAGTTCGCAGATGATGAAAACTAGAACAGATTCCAGTTGGTCTTGTACTCTCATCTCCCTCACTTGCATTCCGGAATGGGAAAGGGATGGATTACCACCTGGAGCCAGGGGTTCTACCCGCGGCCTGGCTCATCTGCGCTAGAGCCCCTGCTGAGTTAGTGGTCTGTTATCAATAGTTGGGACTGTTGCGAATTATTTTAGTATTGTACTTTTCTAGAAAGTTGTTTTGAGATTTATCAAAATCTGGATAAATATATCCCTAAACACCCCTTGTCAAAAAGAAAAAATATGTAACAAAAAAGGGGGAAAGTTTAGAGTGTGCACGAGTAAGAAGAGGAAGGGTGAAGGAGCGTCCTGAGCTCTCTTGCCCCGCCCTCTGAAGAAGCACCTGCAGCTGCCAGCACCGGAGTCCGCAGTCTGGAGGAGCATAGAGCTCTGGCTGCGTTAGCTGCTAAACTACACCGAAGAGTGTGGAAACAGCAGGATGCACTTTAGGGTTAGTTTTGTATTTGCTCATGAATTTTTGTTTTCCTTTCTTAGCATTAGTTCAGAAGCAGGCCTGGAAATTGATAGCCAGCAAGACGAAGAGCCTGTTCAGGCATCTGATGAGTCAGATCTTCCTTCCACCAGCCAGGACCCTCCTTCCAGCTCTTCTGCAGGTCAGTTTCTGCTGTTGACCACAACACCGGCTCATCGAGCCTATTTGCAACAGGCACTTTTATCAGTAACGATTTAATAGTCTTTTCTGCTGAATTTTAAATTGCTTTATTGAAAATGGAAATTTTATTTATTACAGGGAACGTGGTTGATGTCAAAGGGAGTTGGCTGGGTTGTGTCGGCAGTGCTGCGGGGCCGAGGGGCGGGTCCCTGGGAGGGAGCTAAGGAGCAGTGCGCCCGGCTTCTCTTTCTCGCCTCTGTTTAAACCACAGCAGCTCCATGTATATTTGGCTTACATATTAGGGTTCTACATGAAATCTGGAGGGGAGGGGGGTCTTTTAAAAAAAAGTTTGAAATGTACTGACAGAAACAGTTTTAAAGAGTGACTTTCCACATTTTAACTTTGAAAAGGGTTATTTTTTGTCTTTTTTCTAGAATATAATTATTTCTGCAGCAGTGCTTCTTAAAGATAACGTTTGTTGAGCACTCACTGTGTTTCAGGCACTATGCTAAGCCCTTTCCGTGCATTGACTCACTCAGTTCTCCCGTCAGCCTGGAGCCCTGAGCAGCATCCACATTTTACAGCCATGGCGGCTGAGATGCTGAAACGCTGTGGGGCTTCTCCACAGGCACACAGCTGGCGGGGCTGGGCTGCAGAGGCTCCCGTCTTGACGTGCCACACCAGTTTACCTGTCTCAAATTTCACGTGTGGGTTACTTTTGTTATTAAAGAAACATAGTACTGTCATGCACTCTGATTATTTTCATTGAATCGTTATAGTGATCATTCTCAAACCGTGCCAGGTTTTACGGAAGAGACACTGGGTTGTTAACGATTTTCAGTCATGGAGTATGGCCACCTCAGGGTCCCCTCCCCTCTCATCTGCTTCTCTGTGACACATCAACCTGTCAGCCGACGTTTCTACTTTCCAATCTCATATCTGCCTTTTAACAGCTAGTAACTTTACATCACTGCACATTTCATTAAGAAATACGGACATTCACAACTAATCTCACAGCCAAGATTAGAAATAAGGTATATAAATTCCATAACTCAATACTTTACACATAGTAAAGCTCAAAAATTACAACTGTCATATTTATTATTAATACAGTTAGTGCCCTGGCCAAGTGGCTGAGTTGGTTGGAGCATCACCCCGTACACCCAAAGGTCGCGGGTTCAATTCTTGGTCATGGCACATACCTAGGTAGCAGGTTCGATCCCTAGTCAGGGCATGTACAGGAGGCAGCAGACTGATGTTTCTCTCTCAGGTTGATGTCTGCCCCTCTCTTTCTCTCCTTCTCTCTCTCTCTCCGCCCCCTTCCGTCACTCCCTCCCCCATCCCTTTCCCCCTCCCTCTACCCCTCCTCTCTCTCCCTTCCTCCCTCGATCCCTTCCTCCCTCCCTCAAATCAATAAGATACTTTAAAAAAAAAATTTTCTTCGGGTGAGGATTAAAAAAATAGTAATAGCCCTGGCTGGTGTGGCTGAGTGGATTGAGCACTGGCCAGCAAACCAAAAGGTTGCCAGTGTGATTCCCTATCAGGGCACATGCCTGGGTTACAGGCCAGTAACCCAGTTGTGGGCACACGAGAGGCAACCGATTGATGTTTTGCTCACACATCAGTGTTTCTCTCCCTCCCTTCCTCTGTTCCCCTCTCTCTGAAAATAAATAACATCTTTTTAGAATAAATAAATAATATAGTATCAGTGAAGTTCTGCGCCCCCAATTTTATTCTGACGTCCCATGAGAATTGTCTTTTCTCAGCAGAATTGCAAACTTCTTACTAGAGCTTGCACAAAAAAGTACTGTTCTTGTTCTGCTTTACAGTATATTATGAAATTAGGGTCTCTTTAGATTTATTTGATAATATAAAACACAAAACTTTCCCATCTGAGCAGTTATTATTTAGTAAACAAATATTTGAGTGCCAGCCATGTGCCAGGCAATTTCACTGAAAGCACTACTAAGAAAGTGACTTTTTTTAAAAGTTTATTTTTAGAGGGAGGGGAAGGGAAACAGAGAAACATCAATGTGTGGTTGCCTCTCATGTGGCCCCTACCGGGGACCTGACCCACAACCCAGGCATGTGCCTTGACTGGGAATCAAACCAGTAGCCTTTTGGTTCACGACCCATGCTCACTCCGCTGAGCCACACCAGCCGGGGCAGAAAGTGATGTTTTTAAGTGAAGACCCAAAAGAGGTTCGGGAGTGAAGCTGTGCAGTCGTGAGAGGGAAGGGTGTTCTAGGACAAGAGAAGTAGCAGACGCAAAGTCCGTGAGGCAGGAGTGACTTGTGCAAGGTCAGCAAGGAAGCCATTGTGGCTGGGCTGCAGTAAGGACAGAGACTATAGTGACAGAAGCTGTGGGAGGGTAAACCTCGTAGACCACTGTAATTGCTTTGACTTCCATGGCAGAGAAAGCTTTGGGGGGCTTCAAACAGCAGTGACCTGATCTGACCTAAAGACAGCAGTGTCAGTTTGGCTGCTGTGTAGAGAAGGGACTGAAAATGGGTAGTGAGCAGAAACAGGCAGAAAATGTGAAAGATACTGCAGTAATTCAAGGTAAAGATGATGTTTTAGACAGAATCGCAGAACTAAGGTTGTGAAAGGAGGTTGGATTCAGGATGTTTAAAGGAGAGCTGGCGGGGTTTCTGATGATGAGTGTGGATGTCTGTAAAGGAGAATCATCCAGTGCGACGCGCAGTGTGTTGTAACGGGCTGGCTTTTTCCTGTTCTTACTTTCCATTGTGTTCCTGCCTCCTAGCGCATGTGTGGCACCTGGATAGGCCCCAGGTAAATATTAAATTCTCTGAGTGAATGAATGAAAAAAGCCAAGAACTTATTTTTTCAACAAAATTTTGTCTTTTTATCCTTTTTGTTAAAAATGCCCTCTTAAAAAACTTTTAAATACTGAAAACAAATGGACTCCTCTGCATTCATCCCTGCATTCAGTTTTTGCCATTATCACTGCTTTTTGCTTTTTGACTTGCTTTCTTGCATCTACTGTTTCTCATCTTAGATACTAGCAGCAGTCAGCCGAAGCCTTTCAGACGAGTGAGACTTCAGACAACTTTGAGACAAGGCGTCCGTGGTCGTCAGTTTAACAGACAGAGAGGTAAATTTCTAACATACTGACTACATGATGTGGGATGCTGATAAACAGAACAACTTTTCTAATCCTTAAGCTTCCAATCTGGATCTTTTTTTTTTTTAATGTTCCAAGAATTGATTAAATAATTGTGCACTGAGTATGTGACATTCACTTATCTATAAATGTTTCGTAGACACATATGTATGCCATAGGTGTATAATGAACATGTGCTTCTGTTTATTTGTTTATTCCTTGAATTCAAAGTGATGTTCAGAAAGGCTGGAGTGTTTTAGTGCTGCGTATTCGTTTTGTGTGTCTCTGCCCGTTACAGTTTATGCAGCAGAATAAAACTTTATGGCTTTGTGTAGCTGGTTTAAACAATGTAAAATTTTAACATCTCCATGTTTTCTCATGTAACCATTAGAGATTGAGTTCATGTCATAAAAATATTAATCCAGTTGTATTGATAATGTGAAATGTTGAGATTAATAATCTTTGGAAACACATCTTAGAATGAACGGGGGGAGTGAAGGCACTGGCCTGGGGCTGACTTCTTGGAAGGCACGTTCAGTTTGACTCTTCTCTTTTCTCTCACAGGTGTGAGCCATGCAATGGGAGGGAGAGGAGGCATAAATAGAGGAAATATTAACTAAATGTCCTTTAAACTGTAATAACTGTGAATAAGATTGTTCAATCTGTGTTAGTGTTATGATTGTTGAGTTTAAAAAATTTTTGTATTTAAATTGGTATGCTTATCTCAACATTCTTTATTAATAAAATGTATTTCAATGTCAAAATTTATCCTTTTTTTGTTTTCATTGTCAAGACGTATCCCTCTTTTCTTCGCTTTCATTGCCTCTTCCCTTGCTCGCCAGCCTGAGGACAGTTGTACCAGACGCTGGACAAGGTCTGCCCGGAGCGGGTGGTGATGGCTCTGGCAGTCCTCCGGGGCACGTCGATGTTGTAGTGTCGATCTGGAGAGAGAGGTCGTTTCGTTCATTAAAGGGAAAAAGCACTTAGATTTAAAAATAGATTATGTTGATTATTCTACTCAAAGGCAGTGTTTATCATTTTACTCTCAGATATGTTTCTAATTAATTTGAACTTGCTGACAAAAAGGAAAACAGTTGCCTTTGACAAGTTGACCTTTCACCACCTTTTAGTAAAATTAGGTTTAATGCTCCTTTTCAAAGTGAAAATCTGCGAAAACCAAGTCAATTTTAAAAATAATATTTTGCTTGGTTTTATTTTATTTTTTAATTCTGATGTCATTTATATAGGCGATAACAGATTTCTGGATTTTTCAAAGAAAAGTGCCTCAGGTAATATAATTTAATTATTTAAATTACTTTCAGGACCTTCTCCCTGATCTTACCAACTGTGTGATGATACAGATCAGTATAACTGTGGCAAGCAGGGCCGGGCCTCCAGTAAATGCCACCAATGGCAGAAATAAGATATTGTTTATAAATAGTGCAGTTTAACTTCTCACCTTCGGTTACCATTCAACACTTGGTGTTTTTGTTTTGATTATATTTGTATTTCAGAGACTAGAGCACTTCTTTGGGAAGCTATTTGGATTTTAACTCACCCCTAGAAAAGGCGTAGTAATCGTAGCCATCGGGTTTCCTGATGTTGGGCAGCGCCACAGCCGAAGTGACCACGCTGGGAAGCCCTCTCCACAGTGAGCTCACTTTGACCTCGTCGTGGAGGAAGCCTGTAGGGGGCAGTGGGGAGAGCAGCCGTGAGAGTCAGGCCCCCTGGCCGCCCCCGTTTTCCCTCTCTGACGTGGTGTGAATGCTTGCTTTCATCACTGTTTCCGGCATTACAGATTTGTATATAATGTTGTTGGTAAGAGATACTTGATACACGATATTATAATTCACAAACATTCAAACTGCATTCCTTACCCACAGCGACTGATGAGACAGATTGATGTTTTGCATCAGTAAGCCTAAAGTGTTAGGGTTGTTTGATCAGTATTTATTTTTAATAAGCCTTCCTTTATAAGAAATTCTATTACATCTACTTCGTGTGTAAGAATTTTAGCACGGGAAGAATCGTACCTCTGTCTAGGTTACGGAATGTGGCGGGCACATACTGAATCCGGATGGTGTGCACTTGCGGTCCAGCGGCCCGCTCGAAGCGGCGTCTCCTGACCTGCGTCGTTTCCCCAAACACGGGGTAGTTTAGGGCCGGCCTTCTGGCAGCACACTTTCTGTTGGGCTCCTGTCTGTAAGTGTACTCCTGCACTCTGCCGCCTGTCACGTAGTAGAAAACCACACATCAGTGGGATTAATTCTAATCCCTCCCCCCAAAAAAGATGGAAAAGAGCTTTTACAAGGTGGGAGAAACAATGTTTTTCATACAGGATGTACAGGCATTAATAATGGCGATCAGCCAAGGGTGTTGTGAAACTGAGCACTACATCTCGAAATACTTGAATGAGTAAAGCCAACAGACCGCATAGTTGTGTACTTAACTTTGTGGGAAAGGAAGTGATGATGTTCTTCGTATGAGGACCAGAAACTCAGGTGAAATTTTGGTTTGCATGTTGGGAGATGTAAGTACATCTTAGTGCCCTCGATTTTTTTTTTTTTTTTTAATTTTTTGTCCCAGCCATTAAAAATGCCTTTTGATAGTAAACCCAGTAGTAAATGAAAATATTCAGTGAAATTTTCCTGGCAAATCAATTCTTGAAAGTTGTATAATGTCGATTGTGTAACACATACCCCTCTTGAAAAAATACACAGCTTCAGGTCTGTCCCTATATTTAGGTATTGAAAGAGCTGCCACTATTTTTCCAGTTAGTCCTCCAAATCCTTTTACAATCTGTTTGGGGTACCCAGGATCTTGTACGTCATTGGTGAAACGCCAGTACTGAGAATCCTGACAATTTAAAAGAGGAAATGATGTTAACAGTTTTGAGGGGAAAGGTGAGGAATTTATTCTTAGATTTAAGTATAGGAAGAAAGTTGTAACTTCAGTGTTTGGATAAGTTGGCCATTAATGTTACCAAATTGTGGTTAACTTTTTACTAAATTTTGATGGTAGAAGAGTTCATTAAAATACGGAAAACCCTTCTGAAGTGGAGGTTAAACTGATTTGTTTTTATAATAAAGAATAACTGTTTGCTGATTTCTCTCAGAAAGGTACTTTTCTTACCTTAAAGAAGAAAGTTTTGCCTTCACAGTTGCACCTAGTAAAAACAGTGTCGATGGGGGAGGGGATGCCCCAAACTTCAGTAATTCTACGAGGAGGAGGTGGTGGCCTGGATGGGTTTAGCATCCAGAAATAATGACCTAAAATTGAAAGCGATAGATCAGCCTACAAGCCAGATGAATACTAAAACCTATCCAAAAGAAACCAAAGTGAAAAAATGTTTAGTCATCATAAAAACATTGAATGGGTTAATGAGTGTTGTATGACCAGAAGTTCAGTGAGAACTATGCTGGTACAGAATGCAGTATTTGAACTCCTCGGAGAGTATGACATTTCTCAAGTCTGAAATGTCGCATAACCTCGGAAATATTTTCATTTCTTAGTTTCTCTAAAAAGAGCCTTCTGACTGTGACTTAGATAAAGTCGATTTTCTCCCAATTTCTTCATCTTTCAGAGTTAAGGAGTTACAGTTAAAGGGCTACTAAAATCGTTCCAGCCTCCACTGAACAAGTCTGTGACTGCCTGCCTTTCAGATTTAATCTCAGTATCAGAAGCCAGGACAGGCGGCTCCTCCACAAAGCGGGGAAACTTGAGTGCAGCACCATCAAGGGGTGGTTTTCAAGCACAGCGAGAGCAGGGAAAACAAGTCCTGATGTCATCTATTTGATACGAAGTTAAAATCTGAACTAACCCTTTAATTCCTAAGAGTAGGAAAACTCAGTATCATTTCTAGCTCTTTGTTACTCTAAATGTCTAATTTTGTTGATCCAGTCATTTTAGTAATTACCCTTCAGGTTTTCCTGAGTTGTGTGAGATAAGATTCTCAGGTTCTCAGAAAGCTCAACCCGAACCAACGTCTCCTATGGCTCTGGTTCTCACAGACGCTGAGCAGGATGATGGGCAGAAAAAGAAGTATGTGAATAGCTCACCTCGAAAGGCAACTAATGTCCCGTTGGCCAGCGTCGTCAGTCCATCTACCGGCTTACCATTGCACAAATTAGTCTCATCTAAAACAAATTAACGAAAAGTTAAGTCAATACAAAACGAGAAAAGTGTTTGCTTTTTTTCAGTTCCTCCCAGAGTTCCATTTCCTCTGTTTACTCCTTCCCAAGCCCTTGAAGGGTATATAGTTGGAGGAGTGTCAATTCCACAGGTGAAAGAGAAATGATGTATTTCATAATTGGTTTTACTTAAAGGTGTTACTATTCAAAAAGTATATAAAAATGAGTGAGAGCCCTGGCTGGTGTGGCTCAGTGGATTGAGTGCCGGCTTGCAAACCAAAGGGTTACCGGTTCAATTCCCAGTCAGTTCCCAGTCGGCAGGGGCCTGGGTTGTGGGGGGCGTGCTAGAGGCAACCACACATTGATGTTTCTCTCCTCTTTCTCCCTCCCTCCCCTCTCTCTAAAAATAAATAAAAGCTTTAAAAAGGAGTGAAGAATTGGAATAGGCTGCGTTAACTAATCTTCAAGTAAATTATTATTTTCCTGATCTCAACCTAACGTTCCATTTTCCTCTTCTGATTGCCCTTTGGACTTGGTTTGGAAAACAACAACACTGCAGATTTTTGCTTTGCATTGTACTTTCTTTTAAGGATAGACTCCCAATTAAATATTTTTGGCATTCTGTACACACTCTCTGCTTATGGACGCACTAAGTTCCTAACAATAGGACATGACTCCATTTTCCAAAGACTAAATAATCTTACTGTGATTAGTCCTCAGCTTACCTAGAGAGAAGCTGTGAAACTTAACAAGTTCAGGGTTCTAGGTAACATGCATGATATTAAATCAGGGCATTCTGGTTCTGGCAGAATTACGTTAACATGACCAACTTAAAAAATGAGAGTCACTGATGCTCTTTACCTGAGAGCATGGGGTTGATGCCAATAGCTTGGTTGGGTCCTTGCAATATGAGGTCAGAGCCTGGAGTGATGATAGGAGTTAACACCTGGGCCCCGAGGATCACAGGAGGCTTTTCTTCTTCAGCAGCATCTGCATCTTCATCATTTGGGTTTTCTTCAACCAATTCTGAGTTGGGAGCTTGGTGAGAGCTGGTGGAGGCCAGGGGCATGGCTTTCCCCGAAGAGGTGGCGTGCGGCGTGGGCACAGTTGCTGTGGTCGTCTTCGGAGGAGACGGTGTTGGCTTCGGTTTCCTCACTGTCGGTGTCGTGTTTGGCTTTTTGGTAGAAGTGGGTGTCTGGGGCCCTTCAGTTGGATTTGGGAGTTTAGGAGTTGTTTTAGAATCAGTACCTGTATCTTCTGATGTCGTCATCGTCTCTTCGGGTGTACTCATAGACTCCCCAGTTGTAGTAGTTGTCTTTTTGGTTGTGACCGTCACCTTGGAAGCAGGAGTCGTTTCCTTGGGAGTAACTTGGGATGATGTCGTGGCGTCCTTGGTTGTGGTAGTAGTTACCTGCACAGTTGTAGTAGTTTTTTTGGACTCAGTAGCCTTTTCTTCTTTCGGCGTTGCTGTGTCTACTGTAGTGCTCTTGGATGTAGCGGTTGTAATTTCAGTTGTAGTCTGCGTGGCTTTTTCTGTCGTCTTATCCTTCACTGTGGTAGTCATTTCAGGTTTGGTTCCTTTGGGAGCCTTGGTTGTAGGTACAGCAGGCTCCTCGGGACTGTTTTCCAGAGCCTCTGGTGTGGGTTCTGCAGGAAACTCGGGAGTGGATGCAGCAGGAGTCTTGGGAGTAGAGGCCTTTGAGATGGTTGGAGCAGGTGTCACAGGAGAAGTTGGAGCTGGCTCCTTGGGGGTGGTAGGTTCGGGCTCCTTAGGGGGGGTGGGTGCAGGATCCTTGG